>JAJHUR010140634.1:1046761-1070885 GCA_027495735.1 Lutjanus campechanus | reverse complement strand
AACAACTTCTGGGTTTGTGAGTACAGATAATGTTTATTTAACATTTAAATAACATGAATGTTTACTTGTTTGTGATTTAATGTTTGTAGTTTTGGTGAGAGGTGATATTACAGCTGTGGAAGTGCTGGAAGCATTTTTGACAAAATTCACTGATTTTCCACCACTCACAGATTATTCAGTTCTGTGAATATGTTAACATGGAAAATATCAAAAGAAAAACTTTTTTTTTAAAGCTTCATTCATTTTTGATAAGCACTTGAATGTTGCATCAAAAATGCACTTTTCAGTCAAAAAATAGACAACAGCATTTTTGTGAAAGAGACATTTTAAAGCAGAATATAGACTTTTTTTAAAAATCACTTGATATTACATGTATGACATCATTGTCACCGGGCCCGGGGACCAGAGCGCTCTCTGAGGCTGTGGTGTGAGCAGCTTCGCTCTGTGCCCGGTCGCTCTCTGTCCTGCAGATCTGCAGCTGAGCACCAATGTTTACATGTTACAGAACATCAAACCTCTTCTTCTGCTGAAGTTCTCTTCTTCTTTGAGTGACAAAGTTTTGTCTGATGATCCGTCACAGTGGTTCCTACTGTGCCCGGCAGTGAAAACAACAGTTGATGTAATATAAGGGGAGGAGACAACTTTTCAACAGCATGATGACATCATCAGTTCTTTAATTCTCCAGGAGAACGTGACCCACAGATATGTTTTAACAGGGTCTAAATTCAACCGTCTAAATGATCAGAGGGTTTGATTTCAGTGGACCAGTTTGTTGGTTTGTTTTTAACTAACTGCGTGTTTAAATCGCTCTGTGATTTAAAATCAACAGTGATTTATGTTTTATTCAAGTTTCCAAACCCACTTTGTAGCTACATGATTTCTTCAGTATGTTTTCAGTTTAGGATATTTAACTGTTATCTTAAAACCTATATTTTATAGAACTTACAGAACTATTCACTTTTCTGAAGGTGTTTGATTATAATAAAAAATCATAATAAAACTGTCAGATGACTGACAGCAACAGCTGCCAAACAAAAATTAAAGTAGCTTATTTCAAATAAAGTGCAAAAACAATACATTTACAGGAAAAAGCTGTAAAATAAGTTTTTCCTCAACAAAACTATTGGTGACATCACTTTATTGAAAGTGTTTGATCATAATAATTTAGGAAAAGTCTGTAAAATAACGGTGTTTTCTCTGTAAAAGCTTTAATGAAAATGTATTTATACTACAACGTTTTGACATCTAGTAACAAATAATAAGTAACAGATGTAAAAATGTGCAGATTTTATGTTGGGAGGAAATTAAACAAGCGTAAAAGTTTGACATGATGCATCACTGGCTGCATTTCATCACAGTTAATATCATCACTGACACTTTGTTATTCTTGAAGTTTTTTTTTGGCTGTAAATCAGTTGATTTATGTCATTCGAATGTAATTCAAAGTTACATTATGTGTGTAACAGTTATCGTTCGTGTGCAGTGTGTGATAGAAAGTCTTAAATAGTATTTGAATATTTTACAATATGTGAAAACTTTAGATTAACTGCATTAAAAATATAAATTACTTTATTTGATCATTTTGTTGATTGGTTTGTTAAATACATATTTCATGATTTTGAAAGCTCATGTGCATGTTGTTCACCTGTGTGGATGTGCTGATTAAGTACACAACTTGAGTAAATGTACTTTTTAAAATGTAACAGAACATTTCAGGTGTGAGTTGCTCTGTTGTTTAATGAAATGCTGCCCTCTGCTGGTGGCAGCAACACTGAAATATAACAAATCACAGGAGCTGCAGGTCTTTGGTGAAGGAAACGTGTGAGAAAACATTATGATGATGTTGTGTAACAGTACAGAGACGTCCTCACCTACAGATCTTGTTCTCCAGATGTGAGAAAACCCCAACAAATGTCACATCGTCATGATTTTTAATCATTTTCAGTGAAAATGAAAATTGTGATGTAAAAATTAATCATAACATAATTGCAATATCTGTCAAAGTAATCACAGCATGATTTTTATCAGAGTGTGCAGACCTGCTTGAAGTTATATTTGCTATACCATCAGTGATTCCCAAAGTGTGGGCTGCGGCCCACTGGTGGGCCGTGAAGGTCCTGCAGGTGGGCCCTGAGAAGTCTAGAAAAATAAACAAATAAAACATTTTTAAGTTTCAATTTTATAAGTTTGAAATGACCATAAAGTCATTTTAAAAAAATTAATATAAATAAATAAATGACTTATATTGTCTGAGTTGTGGCTAAGAGCTCCAACCTTTCTGCAGAGTTTGAGAACTGCAGTTCTTATGTTTCTGAGAGACCGATACGTTCAGGTTCAGGTTCAAGAAGAAGAAACATGATCGTAAGAGTTCCAACAGGGCTTCAGCAACTTACCTGCTTAAAAAGAAGTGTGTATTTTCTCCTGTGACCATCAGAGGGCAGCATTTCATTAAACAACTGCACAACAGAAGCAGTCTGTCAAGATTGAACTTTTAAACTGCAAAAAATATCTCGCAGTACAAGAACAGTGTCTTTACTTACAGTAAGAATTGAGCTCAGGCCACCTGATTAAAAACTCTGACTAGACCACTAGACCAGAAGATGAAGAAAACCATCATAATCCAGACTGAAAGAAACACATCTGCAGCTGCAACATGCAGGACGGACTACAGGTTGAAGAAAAATCCCCAGTCGTGTGGATAACAATAATACATTTATTCCATAGAGTGCTTTACATAAACTAAAACGATCACAGAAAACAACACATTAAAAATATACAGCACACAACAGTAATCACAAATAAAAAAAACAAACAGTTCAAGGCGTAATCTGATAGATGGAGCAGTGATACTGTAGCAGAGATGTTTGGATATATACTTATGATATTAGAGGCGGTTTTAGCCTTTAAGTTATCTTTCCACCACAAATCCTGCTTGTTGTTTGAACTGTTAAATCTTTATGACAGTAAAGTTTAATTTCTGTCTGATGCCACAAGCAGCTGATCTGCAGTGTACTTTTACTTTACTTTTACTTTATTAGTTTATTTGGACGGGACAGCGTGTGACACAGTGCAGGCAGGAACTCTAATGTGTAGGAATACAGTCGAGCACTGTGGCTGAGAAAATGAAGTTCTAAATTAAAGGACTGTCTGACAGCAAAGTAAATCTGTGAGCAAAGTCTAATTAAAGCGTACACATAAACAGATATTGATTTTTATTTTTACAGGTGGGCTTTATGTGGCTAAAATGTGTTTTTCTGCTGAGCCTGTAGACAACAGTATAATGTTGAGTTCCTGGATTTCTCTCCTCACACTGACTGTCATTTACTGAAGGTAATACACTGACCAGGGATACGTTCCCCTTATAACCCCACTTTAAATGATCTGAACTCAGATTTTTCCCTCCAGGTTGATAACAGTTAATTTTCTGCAGATGTTTCCCTCAGTCTGATCTTCTTTCTCTCTCTGGTTGTTTGTCTTCATCAGTGCTGAAGATGGTCCAGTGGACAGGTGATGTGGAGACGTGTGGTCAAACCCAGGACAGGACAACCTGAGGTACGTGACAAAGGTGTATGTGTGTGTCTGTGTGAGGGCGAAAGACCAAACTCAACAAGAACATGAAAACTGACCAGAATTACTTTGTGGACATTTCCTGTCGTGAATTTCCGCCGTTCGCTGATTGTGACTGAACTCACCTTCAAGGAAACAGAGCAGGTACGTGGAGGTGAGTCGAGCTCGCTGGCTAGAAAAAAGCCAGTTTTTATTTGCTGAGTCCATCATCAGAAATAATGTTTTCTTAGTTTAAAGTCTTAAAAGTGCAAATGTTTGCCTGTGATCCACTGTGAGCGCACGGATCTTACAGGCAACGAGGACCAGTGCATCAAAATAACACTTGTTCTCTCATTATTACATTTTATATAATAAACACTCAATAATTTATGTAATAACAGAAACACAGTAATACGTTTCATTCCATGTCAGAGTCAAGTGTGAAAACGTTTGAGTTTCTTTGAATTTACACTGAATAAAATTCTTCCAAAGAATTCAGAACTTAAATTAAATGTTTGAGGGTAAATATGATTTTCAGACAGTCACGATAAGTCAAGCGCAGAAAACGCTAGCTAGCTTTTGTGTCAGTGCTAATATGCTACCAGACAACCTTTTCAAGCTGAGATTATTTTATTATCATTATTATTATCATTATTATTATTATTATTATTAATCCAGGTCTTTTTTTTGTTTGTTTTATCATACATTTTCTTTGAGTTTAGTCGTATATAATCTGTATATTATGTGCTGTATGAAAGGACTGAAACTTTATTTTCCTTGTGTAACCCTGTGTTGAATAATGATAGTACATCACCTTCACCAGCTCCTGCAGGTAGGCTGTTTGTTTTATTGACCTCATGTTAACCTGGTTATTTTAGTTTGTTAGTTATCATAATTTAGTTTTAGTTGATTCCCATATTTGTTATCTTCATAGTTAGATTTGTTCTTTTCATTCTTTCTTCTCAAATAAAAAATCTGATGACCTCTGAGATTTATCTGATGACCCTTTGGAGGGGCCTGACCCCTAGCTTGGTAACCACTGGACTAAACTAGCTAACTGTAAATAAAGTGTTTAAAACTGTCTCTGTGTGGAGCAGCTACATCAGTAATGCTGCTTGAATATTAATGCATCATTATTAATGATCTTATATTTACTTGAATACAGAACTTTTACTTGTAATTTGGTATTTTCACAACATGTTTTGGTACTTTTACTGAAGTATTTCTTCCAGCATCAGTCGTTTATTAGTCACAGGAGATATTTTATAGCACAGCCAGTATTTTTACTGCAGATATGATAATTACATGAAATACTACTTTTGAATGTAGGACTTGTCTGTCTGTATGTTATATTGTGTATTGTTGTTGGACTGTGCTGTTGTTGTTAATGTCTGCATTTTCTCATGTGGATATAATTTATTTTTCAGCCATGACAAAGTGTGGAAAAGCTTCTCCTGTAAGACGACAGTAAACCATCTGTTTGCACAATTACACAGTGATTTTATTGTTCAAATTTTCACTCCTTTAACAGATTAATTTATACTTGTAGTGAGAATTCTTCTTCTGGTGTTTTAATGTCCGTTGTCCCCTCCCTCCTCCCCTCTGTTTACAGTTTGTTCATTCACAATAAACACAACACACAAATTCAAAATGTCACAATTCAAACATGTCTGGACGGAACAATAAATAAATGTTTGTGCTTCCAGGAGAGGATGAGTGCAGCTTTCTGAGCTTGCACTAATTTATTAAATCAACCTTCTAAGAAACTGAGCTGAGGACTCAGAAAGTAAAGAATGAGACCCATTTATCAGCAAACACAGTCCTACTGACTCCAAAGTGTTAGTGACATTTAACAGCTGCTCTCAGGTGGTCAAATCATTTATTACATGTATGATCAGAGCTGGAACAACCTATCTGTATTTAAATGTATTTTATTTTATTGTCAACAACAAGATTACAGGAAACAGCCGATCAGAGACGTGAGTTTACAGGGTCTGCCATCATACTCTGAAAAAAACTGGAAACAAAGAAAATTACACTTAATCAGCTGATTATGATCACTTTTTTTTTTTACAGGTAAACTGTTGTTCCAATCAGCCAATCATGTTGCTGCTGTCGACCTTTAAATCTGTTCTCTTCTCTGCTGCAGTCAGCAGTCATTTTAGACAGCTGGTGCAACTCTCCTTCACCTCATTCACCTCCTGTTCATCTCATCCAGTGCCAGGTCAGGCTTATTGAAGCCCGCTCCTCTTCATGTCCAGAATTTCAGCATCGTCTTCATCGTTTCAGCACCAGCGTCCTATTATTCTATTATGGCTTCACCATCCGTATTTAGCAGTAGGGCTGGGGCAATTTGTCGACATAATTGATGTCCTTGCATATGAAACAAAACCCAAACTTAATATATGAAGATTATCAACACGTGGAACATGTTTCTGTTAGCAGAAGTCACTTAAGATAGATTTTTCTAGAAGTTTCTTCATCACCCGTGTCTTTAAAGTGATGTCTGCACCACCGTTGTTTACTTTACATCACGTGTCATCTAACAATCTTATTCTCGTGTTCTTTACTGTCTGTTCACTTAAACAGCCAGATATGAGCGATAGACGGCTAAAAATAACGTTACATTCGGTCTGTAATTCATTTCAGTTGTCAGAAAAGCAACAAAAAGTATTTCCTTTGGCTCACACTGATGCAAAAATACACAGCCAGTGATCATCTTACTTGCATGTGACTCCAGAGATGAAATAACTTCATGTCATAACCAGTTTAAGTTTGAAGTCAAAACACTGATTGTCCAGTTCAGTGAAGGGTCGACAGTGATTAGTGATTAAATTCATCTGCATCACAGCTCCTTTTGAATTTCAGGTCCAGTATTTTTCTGATCAGGCATCTGACACGGAGTTTATTAAATAGGGTTTTTGCATTTGCATTTTGCTGTTGTAGCTGATGAAGGTGGAGCTGGTTTGAACTAACTGACTGGCAGTGATTGGATCTGAAGACTTCACATTAGACAGATCAGGTATCACACACTCTGATTTTATCTGCAGACTCTTTGACTCTGACACAAACTAGAACAGACCAACTTGGTTCCATCAGTTGCCACAGATCAGATTCTTTATCTGTACAGTCCTGATGTGTCCACATGAGGTGGGACCAGTGATGTGTGGAGTGTTTCAGGGAGGCTGACGAATGCTTTGTTTTCCACTTTCACAAATGATTTGCTGTCAATTTTGGATTCATGCTGCCACTGCAATGTACAGATTACAACCAACTGAATATTTCTCCACTAATTCAAACATACTAATGAATGTTATATCCCATTCAAGTCCTTTTCTGCCAGTATATCTCTAAATCCTACACACTTTAATGCCATTAACTGATTTATCTGAAAGTCTCAGTGCTGTAGTTTAAAAATGGTGCATCTGTGGCTTTGGCAAAACTCGTGAAAAATATGAAAGGCCCTTTCAGTGTTTGCTTTGTCTGTTCTGGGCTACTGTAGAAATACGGTGGTGCAACATGGCCTCTGTGGAAGAGGACCCACACCTGGTGTAGATATAAAGAGCTCATTCTAAGGTAACAAAAACACAACCAACACAACACAACAACCAACCTGCCATATTCTATCAATAGTTCCCTCTAAATCTTACACACTGGACCTGGAAAATTAATCTTCAAAGTAGGAACACTGCAGGAAAATCTGGGCTGGAGGTACTGACAAACTCACTTTATATAATGATCCTATAGTAATACTGACAAACTCACTTTATATAATGATCCTATAGTAAATGTCACACAAAATTAATGTTTTGCATCAACTGAAATTGAACGCTTAATAAATTTACAGCTGAAATCACAACTGAAAGCAGGTGATTGTAGTGTACTGAAACAAACAAACAAAAAAATATTTTTGTCAAGATTGTCCTGAGGTTACAGACAATGTAAATTACAAGTTACATTTTTATGTTGAATGTTTTTTTATTGAGCAATCAAAGTTCAGATCTATTCCATTTATACATTCAGAGCTCATTTTGGTAACCATTACAATTGTGTTTATAATAAAAGGAGATCATTAGAATTGACTAATGTAGGTAGGCACAAAGGTAATGTCAGATAGGGTGATACGAAACAAAGTGCTGAACATACATACAGAGAAAACCAGTTACATTTTTAGAGACTATCATGTTTTCTTTCCCGTCAAACTTGTTTGTTTATATTTGTGGGCTTCACACCCATAATACCCATCATAACTAAAACACCAAAGATACTGTACTTCATAAAAAAGTTGATGTATTTTTTTTTACCAGGCTTTCGTCTTAGCTCATATTTCATTTCCTCGATGAATAGTTCAGCATATATCTTTTTTTTTTGTTTTTCTGAGTACCATATTGTCCCATTATATTTGAGAGAAGGCAGACGTCTCTACCACCAATATCTTCAAAACTCGGCAACTCACAGACAATCTCGATGGATAAATGGCACTACAGGTAAGAGGAAGAACATTTATTTTTGAGGTAACCTGTCTTTGTCAGTGTGCTAATCTATTAATGCTGCAGACACTTGTGAAAATCAGAGATCCATGTTTCCCTGAGGAGATGCACTGGGAGGCACTTAGAATGGAAGTCGGGGAGACCGATTTAGAATTGACTTATAACTTGCAGTGGATTGCAGGACCTGATTAACTAAATTAACTTTTGCTTCATCACCCCCTCTTTTATACGTACATATTCTATGCTCTACAACGGGGTCTAACCGCCAGAGACTTTCTGCTTATGATCTATGCATGTGCAATAAATGATTTCACTTTCTTCAAGTCTCTCCTGATTGAAATACAACTATTAAAATGTAAAGCTTGATAAACCAGTTCCATTATAGTATGTTACTTGCTAGATTGATATTTATTAATGCATGACACAAGTGTTTACATGGTGTTTACACATTTGAAGCATGTTGTTTGTATGATAACGTATACATTTATTCAGAGTATCCTGCACCTCTTTGCCTTTGCCTTCATGTGTTCTGCTGCAAGGATCCCTGCACCTCCGAGTGTGAATCCAACTGCCGCTCCAGCTACAGCACCAACTGTAACTCCTAATGGGCTCTCAAGAAAGTGAGATAGTGTTCCTCCAAGAACTGCTCCAGCCACACCACCGGCATTAACAGAGAGTGTGATTTTCTTCAGAAGTCTTTGATTCACAGGTTTTGGGAGCATGTCAGTGGTGTAAAACTTTTCTCCATTTTCCTCAACCATGGTGTCAAGACTCTGCAAAAGCTTGGAGACTTGATTCTGGTCTTGGTTGTCAAAAGGATGGCATCTACCCTTACATTCACTGACAAATGTTTCAAGATGCTCGTTTTTTGTAATGAAGTCTTGGATTTTTACTCCGTTCAGTATGTCTGCATGGGTGAATACAACCATAGTGTAACTTGTGATGTTTTCACCAAAGGTCTTCTTAATAATGTCCACCATTCCCTGTTCCTCTTCTGTAAATCTGTCCAAACAGGACAGCACAAACAGGAACACATGAGGACCAGGATCAGCAAGTGAGACGCATTCCTTAATCTCTTTTACCACCTCCTCATCTTCTTTGTCTGCGCTACACAGACCCGGAGTGTCAATAACAACCACGTTATGTCCTGCAATCTTTACTTTTCCATGCTGACACTTCTCTGTATCAAGGAGAAACATCTGTTGAAATTCAGAAGCAGGGTTTTCACATCCCTCCGAGCTTTTCAGGAGGGCGGTCATGACTGAGCTCTTCTCAGCTCCAACCTTCCCAATGAGCACAAGCCTCAGATCTGTTGGAAAATATTAAACAGACATCAGCTGTGTAAGAAGTAATCAGATCCTTTAATGCATTAAATAAAAAATACAAAAAAGTAAGGAAAAGGCATCAAAATATAGTTATTAAATACGGACTGAAGTACTAATTGTACAGAATAGCCCATTTCAGAATAAAAGTGCATTAATGCTTTTGATTATAATCATTAATGCATTAATATGTTAAAAGTTGAGCTGATTTTAATTTCTCTTAACACATAGTGCTGGGTAGCTATGAATTTAGCTCCCGGTCAGTAGTTTTTTCCTGATCTATTGTAATACATCAGAATGTATTTGTTGTTTTGAAAGACCTTCATTCACTTCTTTATGGACTTTTTTAGGTGCAAAAGGTGAGTAGGTGCCATCAGGAAGTTCAGCAGCCACCTATGTGATAAAAGTAATACTAAAGAGATGAAAGCATGGCTGTGTCATGATGTAAGATTATTGTGTGTCTAAAATACAGGAGCTGTCTGGTCTTTTATTAGTGTTTGCTATTTTTGTGCACCATTTTCATCTTTATATTTAGGGCCTGAGCACCAACCGGTGCGAGGACCCTATTGGAACCAAAGCAATTATTATTATTTTTCTCGAAATAGTGAATTGCTTTTTTGGGGGCTTTATCATATTCAAAAACACAACAAATTTGGCATGTGCATCAGTTGCGGCGAAAATTTAAGCGTTTTATGGTTCTCGGCAGTGGGCGCGGCGAATTGGCTCAATAGCGCCATCTAAAGACGAGCCCCAACAGCATGTTTGACCAACATACACGAAAATCGGTACACATATAGATCATACCGAGACACACAAAAAAGTCTTTTGGGGCCATAGGCCTGACCCAACAGGAAGTCGGCCATTTTGGATTTTGTGGTCATTTTTGGCATTTTGCACGTGTCGTATTTTAACGAACTCCTACAGGATTAATCAGAACGGCTTCAAAATCGCTGTGTGCTCGGGACCCCCGTGGAGCACCAACTAAACCCACACACAGATTGCACCCAATGGCCTGCTTCTCCACTTGCCATAGTAGAGCCAGCAGGAAGGATGGATCTTCACTAACAGCCTGGTGTGTTTCCAAGACGATCTACAGCACAGAGGGGCTGTATGTGGTCCGCTTCTAGTCAATTTACATTCAGGCTTTATATCATCATGTCTGGTGTTTGAAGGAGCAACTGTTCATCTGTAGATTTCTCATTAAAACCCTCCACGGCAACAACAAGAGATTATCCGCCCGTTTCTACCTTCCCCCACCCTTCATATCAGAGGCGGAGGAGACATGAGATTGCATGGTAGTCCCACTGAATCACCTCGGTATCGAGTTCCACAAAAAAATCAATACAAATTACTCCCGAGCTCAGGGCGAGGAGGGCTGGACGGAGGGTGAGGTGGGGGTATTCAGTTACTACTTCACTTCTTCCCATTATGGCTCTCTAGCTTTCTGGAACAGGATGCAGACAGCAAGGTCTGGAGGACGGACCGTGTGTATAATGAGCTATCTGAGCATTGTGCATTTGAAATAATTGTCTCATCTACTGTTGTGTCAGCTGATTCAAGCTGAGTCATGCAGATGAGCTGTTAAACAGCAATATGAAGTGTCAATGTATGTCTAATGCAAAGAATGGACAGGATTTGGGACGTGGTATATTTAGCATTTGCTGACAAATTGAATCAATAGTTGATGAGCTGTGATCTAATTTACAAATTAACAAGTCTCAAACTTTCTTATGTGAACACAAAATCACTAACAACACCCCCAAAATAGTACATCTATATATTTAAATCATTTTTTATAAAGAATAGTTTGACATAGCTAAATCAGTATCTTATTGTAAATCACTGTTGAAGATTTCTATTTATCAAAAGGCTTTCTTACATTTTTTCTTACTTTAATTTATAGGTTATTTCCTAACCATTGATGTACACTGTACTACTTTTTACTTTTTTCATGTTGGTGTTTTATTTATGGTTTTAAATCATCCATTTTTGTTGAACTTTGTTCCTCTTTTGTCTGTAAATTCGTACATTACTGTGTATTAAGGGCCCGAGCACCGAACGGTGCGGGCGCCATATTGAATTCCAAGGAATTCTTCTTTTTCTTTTTCTTATTAGGACAAAAGTAAATCGCTTATTTGGGGTCTTTAACATATTCAAAAACTCACCAAATTTGGCGGTCGCATCAGTCGTGGTGAAAATTTACATGTATTAGGGTTTTTGGCGGTGGCCGGGCCAAAATAGGTAGGCCATGCCCCTTAAAGGGGACCTATTATGCTTTTTCATCGTTTCTGAGCTATAAATGTTGTTATAATGTTGGATACTCGTGTTAAACGATGCCACCGCGTCAAATAAACGAGGTTTGTGCATTTGGACGTGAGCCCCGCGGCCGTTTTGGACGGCTCTGAAACGCTCTGTTTTGCCGAGTTTTTTATAACAGAAGGTAACATTGACGTCAATCCGTTCCCGACTCGCTTATATGGTAATGTCCCGGCATAATGCTCTGAGCCTGCTGCAGGCTGCCTGGCTGCCGTCTCCCCCGCTCTGCTTCGGGAGTTGTATCGCTGTGCGCGGCTGCTCTCTACGACTTCACAGTGTTAGCAGTTAGCACCAGGCAGAAGTGGATAGAGTTGCTTTTTCACGGCCAGCAAAATAGAAACATCTCTGTGTTTGTCTGTCTACGGCATTTCACACGGACTGTTTGTCAACATGAGCCCGTTCGAAGCTGGATTAGCCGAAAACGAAACACATACACCGCAGAGATAAACAGGTTATGACAATAACAAGCTGCTCCTACCATTCAGAGACGTCATGAAGTAACCTCTGTTCTGGAGAAACTTCAGGCTGTCCAGTCTGTACCTCCGGATCAGATTCGGGATCCAACACATACGGCTGTGTTTCAAAACTTGTCATTTTCAAAAGAGTAAAGTAATAAAGTTTACTCCTGCACAGAGCCCGAGGCTCTCTGCTGCTGCAGCGGTATAATGAGGAGGCGGAGTTCGGCACCACTCGGCAGCAATTCGGAAGTCCTTGGGAAAGGGCTCGGGGGTGGAGTAAACTACACGGCTCGTTTTTGGCGCGACGAGAAAAGAGGAGAAAAGAGGAGCAGAAAGAGACACCGTTCTGAATATCTACAAAGCTTTGTGTGCGGGTAATCGCATGTAGCTGCTCTATAAGAGTCCAAGACTCAGTACAAAGGCCCGAAAATGAGCATAATATGTCCTCTTTAAACAGCGTCCTAGTCGGCAGGTTTCAGGGATCTCCACAAAAATTGGTACACATGTAGATCATGCTGAGACGCAAAAAAAGGTCATTGGGACCCATAGGCTAAACTCAACAGGAAGTCGGCCATTTTGAATTATGAGGTCATTTTTTGCGTTTTCCACGTGTGGTATTTTAACAAACTCCTCCTACAGGATTAATCGAAATGGCTTCAAAATCACTGTGTACCATCTAGACCACTTTGTGATCAAAAGGTATTACAAGAATTAGTCAGCGTTGAACGGTGTGGGTGTGGCGTGGTGTCAACTTTGATGTCTCGCCATGAAACACGATATTGCTATAACATGGGATTTAATGGTCAAATCTGCTCCAAACTTCACATGTATGATGAAAGTCCCGGCCTGAACACATCTACATGACACTCATGAGTCATAGTCGTTACGCCACCTAGTGGAGACAGGAAGTGACATCACATTGCTTCCTACAGTGTCCAAAGGGGGTGAAAATTCAGCACTTTGTCTACCAGTCGGCCTCTGGCGCCTTGGTCGTGGATAGCCCCGGCCCCGAGTGGCGCGGGGGTGCGAGGGCCTGTTCAACGCTGCTTGCAGCTTTAATTATCTTATATAGATTTGATGCTATTGACTACAGAACTCTGGAAGAAATCGTACAGAATCTTAAGTAATCCACTTTCTGTCAACCAACAACAGTCTTTTAAAATGCTTCCAACTTTTTTTATGGAAAATTTACTGCAGACAGTCTGTAGTCTTTTGTCAACAGGTAATTTTCCTTGAAAACTTATCAGTCATCAAGTCTCTCCTTAAAAAAGTAATCTGGATACATGTGTGATAAACAACTAGACTGATATCAAACTTATCATTTGTAGAGAAAATTGAAAAAGGATTTAAAAAGGTGTCTTTACCCACCACAGTACTGAGACAGCTCTCATTAAAATGACATTTATTACTACAATTTTATTTTTATTTTTAAAGGAAGTATTTTGTCTCAGTTTGTCTCAGAGTTCCCTCAGGCTCCATCCTTGCTCCTCTCTGATTTAACATTTACATGTTAATATGAGGCCTCATTATTCAAAATAACATCAATAACATAAGCATAACAAATAACATCTATTATGCAGATTAACTGTCATCAAGTAACTGGAGTCCCTCTGTGAACTGAAGTAGTAAATGAACGCATGAGCCTGAACTTTTTTCAGTTCAGTGCAGACAAAACTGAGGTGATTTGGTGGAAATGAAGAAAGGCTGAGAGGTAGTGACTTTTTCTCTGAAATAAACTTGGACTCAGAGTTAAACTTTTAACAGCCATGTCAAATTGATTACAAAATATTCATTCCACCATCTTGAAAACAGCAAATATGAGATTAAATGTCCAGACAGGATCCTATTCCTTGTTTTTATTTCCAACAAGTTAGTTACTGTAATGGTCTTGTCTCAGGTCTCCCCAAAAACTTTAAGACTTCGGCTCCTTCAGCTGCTGGAGTCCTGACAGACCAGACACAGTGGGCACATCGCACTGGTTCTCATGTCTGTGCACTGGTTTCCAGTTTGTTAGAGAATAAAAAAAGTGCTGCTGTTTTGTTTATAAATCTCTCAATGGCTCAGAACCAAAATAATCTTTTACCATATTATATTTTATTTGGTTCTCAGTCCTTAACTTTTTAATTCCCTCTAAAATAAATTGTACAAATAAACTTGCCTTTACTAAACACGAGGTTTTTGCTGTGTTCTAATTTATTGTTTTTAGATTTCTTAATTTGACTAAAAAGCAGACAAACACGAGGGTCAAGTTTAAGCCAGAACATAAAGTCATCAAGACAAATAAATTACCTAGGGAATAAATACATGCTGTCACAGCAGTTGACCACATAATACTACATAATACAGTTATGTCTTTCAGACTTATGTAAGCAAAATGTAAATCTTGATATAAAACCAAGTGTAATAAAGTAAATGGATCTTTGCAGACTGTAAAACTGGCAAAATATCAAATCCCATGTTTTCTGATTTTCAGTCAAATGAATAGAAATGGAGTGTTTAAAATAACTGAAAGCTGAAGAAGATCCTGCATCATGGATATACCTGTTTGGCTGTCTAAAATTAGAGAAAAGTGAAATGTGCCATATCAAACCTAATCACTACAGAGTATTAGTTCTTCTTAAGAAATATACTCACCAGGCAGTAAATGTTCTTGACTTGCCATCTCTGTCTTGTAAAGGCAGCAGTTCTGTGATGTCTGTGGATGTCTTGTTCTGTCTATTGTAATTCCATCTCATCATTATATATTATAGCCTGCTTCTAGTTCCCTCCCCCGAAATACACATCACCTGTTCCCAGCAAGAGTCTGACCAGTCACAGATCAGAAATAAAAATGTAGCTGCAAGCAGCAAATCAGGGGGCTTGGAAGAAGAGCATCATGGAGAGTATATTTCCACAATTATTGAGAGCTGTTTATCTTGCTCAGCTTTTTGATGACTGAGAGCCAGTGCTTTAAGTGGCCGGTCCCTGCTGAAAAATCCAGTAGAATGCCATTAGGAAAAACCATTAGAAACCAATAGAATATGCCTAATGGTTTCTCTGACTTTTTTCAGCAGGGGTACGCACCAGTACGGAGTACCAGCACTTCTCAATTTTAGCCTCTAGCATACCAGGACTTTTTACAGCGTACCGGGACTTCACATGAGCCCATAGTACCCTCTCTTATTCTATTTCTCTCTTGCGCTTTGTGATACTCATACTCCTATGGCTGTACTACATTATCCAGTGTGCACTGGTACGTGCCACACGCCTGCCCCTCGCGAGGCGTTCACTTGTAAGGAGGTCTCGCGAGTCGAGTGTGCCAGAAAAAGGACGTGAAGAAGAGATCTCGCGGACATTGAATGCAAGCATTAGAGCGACTTGAAACCAGTTTGATTTACCGGTTGGTCAACCTCCTGTCCAGGATTTGTGTAAGTATATGGAGATCTTATTCATTAATAATATCATGTTGTTGGTCCTCCTAAATTTGTGAATTTGCTCAGTTAATTTACTCTACAATCAAATATGTAGGTTTAAAATATTAAGCAAGTCATTGTCTACTGTTTTGTTATGATAGAAACAAACACAGGAGTCATTTAGCCTAATTGATTTACTTGTCAACTGCATAGCTCACTTCTTCAATTTTCTCCATGTACTGTCTGTCTCCATCTTCTATCTATTTATTTCTCTTGTGTGTGTCCACAGGAAATTGTAGGTGCCAGTTCACTTGTGCATCAGCCTGTATGCTACTTGAGGGCCGCCCCCCTGAAGACCTCCCTTGGGCCAATGTCCAAGTGAACAGACCTTTTCAGACCTTGAAAACACATTACAATTCAAGCATTTTCGAAGATTTCAAGCACTCGTGGGACAGCGACGCAGCTAACGGACCCCGTTGGGAGATATACCGGTGGATATATTGAGGCTAATGTTAGCACAAGCTAACCATAGTTGATGACTTACCTGAAAAATTCTGCAGATCTTCTCCACTGTCATATCTTCCTCTTGTATTGATATGCGTTTGCCTGCTCGATAGAGTACAACTGTAGCACTGTCCATCTCTGTGAAGCTAACGTCTTCTTCTGGTGTTGTAGTGCAGTACAGGTAAACAGACCTACAACTTCCGGGTCACAGAGAGAGGTTTGGAGCCGTGTCACATCATCACAGTGCAGAAACGAACAGGAGATAGAGAAATTAGTTTTCCCTGGTTATTATAATTCCCAATTTCGATTTACAAACACATCGAATTAAATCGAATAACGGATAATGGATAACGATTCGTTTTTCATTATAAAACACAAAAACGGGAAACGGATTGTTTTTCTATTTTTATTTTGTCACTTAAAAACAAAAAATGGATGGCCGCGACATACACGGACCCAGGTCAGTTCTAGTACCTGAACTCTTTTACTATGAAGACACACTGTTGGAACTCGTCCACAATGTGTCTCTGCATCGTCTCTCTGAAACCTGGTGACACCACCACCACCAGCCTGAACTGTTGATACAAGGCAGGATGGATCCATCTTCTCATGTTGATTAAGCCAGATTCTGAACCGACCGTCTGAATGTCGCAGCAGAAATCGAGGCTCATCACTCCAGGCAACATTTTTCCAATCTTCTATTGTCCAATTTATTGAGTCAGTTTCCTGTTCTTAGCTGACAGGAGTGACACCTGGTGTGGTCTTCTGCTGCCGTAGCCCATCTGATCAGACCAGCCTGTCTGACACCAACAACCATACCACGTTCAAAGTCATTTAAATCACCTTTCTTCTCCATTCTGATGCTCAGTTTGATCTTCAGCAACTCGTCTTGACCATGTCTACATGCCTGAATGCACTGAGTTGCTGTTGAGTGTATACGTGTGCATATATTGGAATCAGCATCAGCAGTCGGTCAAATAAGTTGGAAGATATTGGAATATTAAATGATTAGATGCATGCAAAGTCACGTTCAGGATCCTCTTTACAATAAGACTGCCCTTAAAAATGATTTAGAAACGGTTTGCAATTAGATTATTAAGTTGGTTGCAAACAATTATTAAATGATTAACAGACGATACAATTTACAGTGTAAATACATCGATGTGAGCTCACTGTTTGGCAAGATGTAGTCACTGCTTAGTACTAATTTATCTCACTAAGGAGTTGCTCATATTTATAACTGGCAAAAGAGACTTAAAATAAATAACCATTTGTTAATGATTTCCATTTATGACATCAAAGGAAAACTTAATGTAAAGTGTAAAACGGTGCTGACAATGTCAAGGTGAACTATTTTGCCAAAGCCGTAGTCTGTGAATCTTTAATTAAATATGTCAAATTAAACTTTTTCACTGTTCAGATATACTGACCACGGTTAAATATTCATAACTTAATAACAAATGTCTGATGAAGCTGACAGGTATAAATGCTAGCTGATGACGACAAAGTAAACCAAGTAAACAAAGACAAGTGAGCCTTAACAGTACACATGTGTCGGCTCACTAGCAAACAGCTGGTCACTTTTTATCTTCTATGTGGTAACAGCTTATTTGTTAGTGTTTGCAAACTAATTAATAACCTATTTATAATCCATTTCCAAGTCAAATAAGGGTCTTATTGTGAAGTGGTACTGTCCATTCACACATGGACCTACAGTTTGGAGTATTATTGTTGTTATTATGTTCAGCAGAAATTACTGAACAATCCAACAGATTTGGCATGTAAAACATAACACCAGAAAAAAGGAATGCAATCTAATACACAAGCCATGAATTAAATCTTATTCAGTGTCTTTTATGTATAATTTTATTTAAATCCAAAAACAAAATCACAATTGCAGAACAGTACACTGACATAAAGGTAGAGAAATGGACAGTACAGACCGACACAAGCTTTTTGTTTTCCCTTAAAGTTTCTATTACATTTTGGCATTTTGGAGAATATTTAGCTGACATGTCGGGAGTGAGGCCGGTGCAACTGTTTTGCCTCCAACTCCGCCAAAAAAAGAAGTCATAAATTGTCTGGACTGGTCCTACAGAGCTGGCTTCTGAAACCATTTTTTTTAAAGTTATTTTTTTGGCCATTTGTGCCTTTATTTGATAGAGATAGCTGAAGAGTAGACAGGAAACAGGGCAGAGAGAGAGGATGACACGCAGCAAAGTAGCCGAGGGCGGGAGTCGAACCAGCGGCCGCTGCAGAGGACTACAGCCTCAATACATGGGTCGGACGCTCTACCCACTGAGCTAAACGTCCGGCAGGCTTCTGAAACCATGATGCGCATATATATGCATAAGTTCACAAGCCAACACTTATCTTTTCCAAACACTGTTGCCGGTTGGTGTTCATCAGACGTTCTAAATAGGTGGATTTCACCCTCAAGTTTGTCACAAAGTCACAGAACACAGAGAGCAATGCACTGTTTTCATGAGCATAGTTCCACTTCGTCCCACTTCGGGCCCCCTACAGCTTGTGTGGTGAGCATATAGGGACGCCAGGCTCTGTAGAAGAGTGTAGACTTATGTGCAGGGACTCAGCTCTGGTCTTTACCCCTGGCTATATGTTCTCAGGACTGGTTAGATGAGCTCTGACAGCTCATTGGAAAGATTCAGGTGGCATGTGGTCATACACCCATTTTTTCACAAATGAGAGATAATGATCCAAAAGTTTCAAACCTTCGTACAAAGTTAAAGCTTCGCCCCCGATTACATCTATAATCTTAGAGACGTGAGCTTTTCCCACTGTTGCATCTACAATCTTAGAGATATATACTTTTGCTGCCTCTTTAGGATCACTTGCCAGTTTTATCTGAGGGAGCTGCATCACTTCCTCTAAGGTAATCCCAGCATTTCTGAGCATTTCATTGCTGTAGTAGTTTCTTTCCTTTTTTATTTTGTTGATCTTCTGCAGTAGATCAGTAACTTGAGACTCATCCTCGACTTCGTTGTTAAAGACATGGTATGTCTCACAAGACTCAATGAACTTTTTGAGAACTTTGTGGCTTTCAATAAAAGTATTGACCTGATGTTTATCATCATGGGTAAACAGGACAATAGTATAATTTGCTGCATCTGGGAAGATGTTCTGGAAGGCTTCCAGCATTTTTTTGTCTTGTCTTAAGAAGGCATCTGGCTTTAGTACCAACAGGAACACATGCGGGCCAGGGGTGAGCCATATGATGCAATCTTGGAGCTCTTTTATCACCAATTCATGATTTTTGCCTGTGTGAAACAGACCTGGAGTATCAACAATAGACAGTGTTTGTTCATTAAACTTTCTTGTCCTTCTCTCACACTTTACTGTCACAGATGAAGGAGAGGGTTCACTTTTAAACTCATTGCTCCCGAGGATGGTGTTTCCTGACGCACTCTTCCCAACTCCGGTCTTTCCAAAGAGAACAATCCTCAGCTCCAATTCCTCCGACTCTGTTGGAAAATGTCAAACAGATATGATATAAAAAGTATTATAAGCCCTGAATTCTTTTTGAATGAATGAATGAACATCAATTTAAAATACTCATTGAGACAAATACACTAAAAACACTGACTGAACAGAGCAACTAAGACACTTCCTACAAACAGGAGGAAGTTTGCCTCTACCAAGGAGGCAAAAGACAAAACAGAGACAAAGTAGACACACAAACACCCTTTGAGATGGGACGAAACGGGCAAAACTGAAAACTCCGATTCCTGATTGATCACAAGGAGGGCAGGTGCAGTGCCTGGACACAGGAGAGCCCAACAAAAAATACACACTGTGGCATGTAACACTGCAAAAAACTATTTTGACATAAACCATTTTTTGTTGGTGGAACCACAGTGTGTTAATCTTTATACATTTGTGTTAGAGATTTCGTATTATTATTATTTAGGGCTGGGGTGACTGATCGATGTCAGCTATCATGGAAATTCATTGATATAAATAACATGCTCGTCCATTTGCACTAAAGTGCTGTCCCTGTTCAAAGCTTGAATTCCCCTTGAGAACAAGCTGCAGCCAAAAAACCTCACCTGCGATTATCTAAAGTGTGGGAGACAGAGACCCCACAATGCACACAGGAACACAACTCTTCTAAGTGAAAAACTGGCGCCAGCAGGGCTCCAGGACCCTCTTTAGTTTTTGTCCTCACCAAAGAAGAAAGAGTATTATCAACACACAAAACATGTTTGTTAGTAGTCACCACTTTTTGTTACAAGTTATTTCTGCACTGCTGCTGTTATGGTTATATGTTACACTATTTGTCATCTAACATTGTTATTCAGCTGTTTTATATTTTTTGTTTACTCTAACGTTGTATGACTGAGAAAAATGCATAAACTAACATTGCAGGCTGTTAGAGACGGACACTGATGCAAAAAATGTATTTACCAGTGATTATCTTAACTGCATATTACTCCAGTGATGAAATGAATCCATGTTATGAATATTTCAAGTTTTAAATTGTGAAGTAAAATACTAATAATATTATTAAGTAATCTTTGGAATTAATAAATAAATAAAATAATCAAATAATTATGCCCCACTGTTGTTCCCAGTTATTTAAAATCTAAACAGAGCTACACCCAAACACTTTGAAACTGAATATGAATTAAGAAAGCCACCTGGGTTTTTTGTTAAGGTTTTGGAATCTTCTTCCATTGCTGCAAAAATATCATCATCTGGGATATAACGTAGACAGGCATCTGTCAGGTAAGAAAAAAAACAACTTTAAAAATTAAAATGATAAATCAAAGGATTAAACTTCTAGCCCGGGTTAAATTGTAGCCCACTGCAAGCATTGATTAGAGAAAAAAATGATTTGATGGGGTCCTTTTCAAAGTCTGCACAAATATATACAATGAATACACAAAATGTATACAAGCAGAAAAATGATAACTTATGTAACTATGTTGCTCACAGACCAAAACATCAAAGCCATAAAATGACAGTTCAGTAGACTTTATAATGACATGTATGTTTGTTCTTGTAATTTTTAGACAATCTGACAAAATAGGAGTTAGAGGAATAGAGAATTTACATATATACTTAAAAAATATAACCAAATATAATGCAAATAAATCCATTATATGAGTGTAATGAATATCAACAATAAGCTGCAGAATGTAACTTTGGTAATGAAGCCAAGTGATGATACAACAAATACAGTCGGACTCGAAATACAAACATGAAGTAGGTCAATAAAATAAATGTGAGGCTGATATGTGACATCAGTGACTCATACCTGAAAACAGTCATATTGAACAGAAAAGGTTTCATCAAACAATATGAGTTCTGTATGTGAAATATATTTACCAGGTTGAAGATGTTTGTTGTCCATCTTTGTCCTGTAGAAGCAGTTGATCTTCTCATGTCCTGTTACTGTTCATGTCTTATACTTGAATACTTTCTCATGTCATCTTTATATATTATAAAGTCTGTGTAGTTCCCTCCCCTCAAACACATCATCTGTTACCGAGTCAGTTTGAGAAAAGGAGGAACAGAACCAACCAGTCACAGGTCAGAAACCAGAATGGAGCTGCAAGCAGCCAATCAGGGGCCAAACAAAAGTGCATCATGTTGGGTTTGATCACTAGTTTATGACATATTGTAGTTCTTTGTATTTTTTATGTAGGTTGTTTTTACAGTAGATTTTGAAAAGGCATATTTGGTCCATAATGCTATCCTTTAAAAATAGCTATAATATCTAAAAATAAACATATATGTGTGATTTTTGCTCCTTCAAACACTATGCTAGGTGATATAAGGTGATTCTATCTTTTTAGATGACTGTAGATTGTCATAACCAATTATGACAACGTTTTGGTCATAGGTAATCAATATGTGCATAATGCCCCCGACTCTAAAGCATGACACTGAGCTGACTCACCTGACAATGTCAGACCACTATTGTGTTTTTTATTTTATTTTCTTACCATCCATAAACTATGTTTAGGTTGCTAGGACAGGTTATCTCTGAAGTTGGTTTGAATTTCATACATCATATAGATAACATTCACCCACAGATCTATCCTTCTTTTTGTGATCAATACATATATCAACTTATGGTTGTCACATAACTTCTCACAATTGAACAAAAATAAGACTGAGGTTTTAATTATCAGAGCAAAGGTCCAGAGAAGGCTACTGTCATAAAACACCAAGCCCCGAGCAAAAAGTCTACTTCTATACTCTGATTTGTATTTTGAATCTTTTGTCCTTTTATCTTCATAGAAATATTGCTAAAGTGTGATAGTTTCTCCCTCAGACAGATACTAACAGTCTTAATAATGATTTTTATCACTAGTGGGCTTCATTACTGCAATGCCCTAAGAAAGCTAAGAATAAGCTACCGATCATTCAGAGTGCAAAAGCATGTGTACTGACTAGAAGGAGAGTTTGTGTCTTACCTGTCCTGAAGTCACTTCACCATCGGTCAGTTTTATAACAGATTCTTTTATTAGTAATTGGTAATTAACTTATGGGCAGTTCATTTACTAAAAAAAAAACTTTTCAAACCAAAAACAAAAGAGCACAGATTTGGAAACATTCTGCAGTCATGCTTAACTATACTTTACATGAATTATATACCTCAGTACACAAAGGCTGGCAGCGAGTACAGTGTGGCGAGTTTAATGAGCATTAGAGCTGGTATCAGCTGCAGAGCATTTAACTTTGCAAACATGTTTTATCTTGCCTTATAAATATTAAAATAATGGTGTGGTTGCTGGGATGGATTTGGATCTGACAGACTGTTGTTATCCTTGTGCTCCTGATGTGTAACTACTGCAACATTGTGAACCACTTCAACATTTCTGCTCATTACCTTGTGTTTGTCAGAGAGAAAGAGCTCTCAGCTAAACTCTTCTCTTCTGTTTGCACATGATAGCAAGCAGAGCTGCAGGATGTTCCTTCACTGACCACAGTCCACTGTGGTCAGTGAAGGAGTTCCTACAATGATCACAGTCCACAGTGCAGCTGCTTCAGTTCCCTCCAGACATGATAAAACAAGTTGATGCAGAAAAAATCTTGTTAATTTTAACCAGACCTGCCTTCACCTTCTTCCTAAGAAATCTGTTAAACCTGCCAAAATCACACATGGAGGCGAAGATCCGGGCATCAAACAGTGAGATGAACAGATATTTCCTTTAGAGATTTCTGTGATTCTCAGAGGGAAACATTAACCAGTCGAGTATCATTCAGGCAGTGGTAGAAATGAAGTGAAAAAATTCTGTTCACTTTAGGATTTTGAAATAAAGTGAAAATATTGTGACTGTGATAACAAGTTTCTATTTTAGTACACAGAGAGAAAAACTGTCTGGTCAGCAGTGAAATACTTTGAGAACAGGTTCAAAAGTCAAAGTTTTTTCACAGACAATTTGAAGACGTTGATTGAATGTTTGTATATTTCACTGAGATTTGCAATAATGACTTTTTTTTTATTCCTCTACAATGTGTAAATAACAGCCTGTTGTCACCACATGAATCTCCTGGATGAGAGTCCAGTATTTAACCCTTTCACCCACCACATCTACCTGCCCACATGGATTCTGTTGCTCTTTGCCAGAAGGTTTTCTGGTGCTTCTGGCAGAAAGACCTATAAACAAACCACATACCTGTGAGTATTAAAGCTGTAAACTGAGTGCATGCACATTACACTGCAGCTCCATGTACAGAACTTCTCCCGTCACACTGTCCCACAACTTTCTTGTTGGCATCCTTTATTTGATATGAAACATAAAATGTGTATAAATTCTGTCTTTGCGTAGACCACATTTCACCTACCAACAGAATGACTGCAGAAATGCCTTCATATTAATTAGTATGGTTTCTCTCTACAACTGAACAAATTATTAAAAATAATAAACACATTTGTGTTTTGTGACAGGAGGTCTTAGACGTTCAGTTTGCAACCAGAACTCGACACTGAAATCCCCGTTGGTTCTCAGCAGCTGCAGTCTTTGAGTCGTCTCTGTTCAACAAGTTCCCTCTGTCTTTATTCTAAATTACAAACCCTCCCGTACCTCGTGCAGCAGATCCACCTTCCTCATAACTGAGTCTCC
>JAJHUR010140634.1:1025885-1038551 GCA_027495735.1 Lutjanus campechanus | reverse complement strand
AAGACTGTCTAGATAAATAAAATGTTAAAAAGTAGCAGTGCACACGACTCTAACTCCCATAGACTTACATTGTTAAAGAAACAGCTGTAAATAGGTGGATACATTTTTTTGTGAAATGACTTGTTTTAACATCAGAATTGATCATTACAGTCCAGTGACATTTGGAAAATATAGAAGAGCCACACAATTAAATTATTTTATTCCTTTTCAAGTTAGTGAAGTGATAAAGTGAATATCAGCTTTCATCCAGGTGATTTCATGTAGGTCATCTGTGGACACACCCACTACATGATACAGCATCAAACGATTAGATTCAAGCACCAGAACTACTTGGTCAGTTGTAGGAAAAGATCTTGGGGAGCAGTGGGTGTGTCGTGGTGTATCAGGGTGTATCGTGGTGTATCATGGTGTATCAGGGTGTATGGTGGTGTATCAGGGTGTATGGTGGTGTATCAGGGTGTATGGTGGTGTATCAGGGTGTATGGTGGTGTATCAGGGTGTATAATGGTGTATCAGGGTGGTTGGTGGTGTATCAGGGTGTATCGTGGTGTATCAGGGTGTATCATGTGGTAGAGTTTGTTTGCGAGACTGCAGCTGGACCCTTCTTGGTAGTTTTTTTACAGCAGGAAGTGACGTTTGGCTTCATGTGCCATTGTTATTATGTTATATTAGATTATGCTTTGCTGTGCTATCATATTATTTATATTATCATAGTTTATAGTTTTATTTTGCGCAATTGAAACACAAGAAAGCAAATTTGAGAAATTATAAACAGTGCAGGGAGGCAAAAAACCCCAGAGGGCCTCCGATCCATGACAAACTCACAGTAACAATATAACAATAAACAACCGTGATAAAAGTATCCATTTAATGTGAGTATGTGATGTGTCTGAGAGTGTGTGTTAATGTACTTGTGGCGTGTGTGTGTTTGAGAGAGAGTATGTGAGGGAGATAGTAGTTTATACTGTGGTGACCCCTGAGTAATAGTAAAAATGCATCACAGTGAATAAAACAAATAAAACGTACAATAATACACGATGAATATCCATCACAAACAGCAGTTAAAAGCTTTTTCAGGCATGTTTTGTAACTTTATAGAGATACAGCTTTTTGTCAGATGGAAAAAGTTTTAAAATTGAAAATGCTACAAGTTAGAAATTTCAGAAGATGAAGCTCTGATGACTCGGGAATATTCCCTTCACTATTGCTATTACGTATTTATTACTATTATGTCTGCTGGTATTATATATTTATGCTCCCTATTGCTCTAAACTATATTAAATAATATATATCTATATTATTAATAATTATTATCAGCATCACTCTGCTGTTTGCACACTAGATTCTTCTGGATTGTGTCTGAGATCTTCACCTTATTTATTTATGTACATCACCACCTGATGTACCTTGTGCATCCCTTTTATTGTACTTTGGCTGCTTTCATTTCTCTCTGGGAACTGATAAAGTCATCTATCAATCTGAACATTAATTTGAATGAACTGAACACTGTATTCAGCTCTCCTTATACATCCATGAAGTAGGGCGTTTAATGCCAGACCCATATTGATTTTTTTAAATTAAATGTTAATATTATTATGAAGTATTTTGTATTGTTTATAGTATTTGCAACCTTTTGATGTTGTGCCCATCCCTGTTTACAATAGTCATTTTGTATAAGAAGTGAATTTAAATCTGAAGCTATAATAAGCAGCAGTAATGGTGTTTTGGTTTATTTTTACTGGAAGTGCACCTCTTGTAAAATCTTTATGAGTTGAAGCCAAAGCACAGAGATGAAGATAAAACACCAGTAACATCACCATAAACTCATAAACATCAGAATTCATGGCCAAGCCTCTTCAGTCAGTATCAGTTTGGAATAATAAAGCAATATAAACAATATAACGGAGCTTATTAGAGACAGTATATGTGATAATGTGGGTCACAGTGTTCTTACAGTCTCCTGTGACATTTTATTCAGTGTTATTCAGCGCAGACTTGAACTGATGATAAACCAGGTGAGCATCAGTTGACATGTCAGCGTCGATCAGTCCCTCAAGGGTTTCACAGGCTGTTTTGTGACTGTTCCAGTCTAAAATGCCTGATTTCATGGCAGCAATGAAATTGCAAGAGAAAGTTGCCATTTTGTTTTGATTAATTCATTAAAATCAAAGACAGGTTGTTCCAGCAAGAATAAGTAAGTTCTAAGTAACCTTATCAGAGAGGCTCAGGATTTTTCTTTTCAGTACCCACGGTAAAATAAAATATGAATGCAAAAAAACAAAAACATAACAAAAAAATAAATAAATAAAACTGAAAAATAAAACAAAAAAACATTGAGCTGGTTCACTGAGACGTACATGTATGATGTTTGCATCTTGAGGGATTTTCCTCTAACGTTGTATAAATGACCACTTGAACTCAAGAATGAACTGATTAGATTTTGGTGGTCAAAAATAAGGACGATAATTAGGACGACATTACACACATTTGTGTGTAATGTCTAACCCTATCTAACAGGATGAAATGATGAAGTGATGACATTTGATATCCAAAAGGTCAAAGGTCAACTTAACTGTGGCATCATATAATGTTGAGCTCTCTATCTGTTCTGTAAAAATAGTCTCTAAGTGAAGATAAACATGTTTCTTCCTGTAAATTAAAGATTCATCTATAATGAATACATTATTTACACATTGTTTCTTTTTTTGATTTACATTTTTTTCTTTGAAAGGTTCAACATATCCTTCTGATTGGTGCTGACATGTTTAATGTAACTTGTAAGGTTTATTGTACCTGTTACATACGTATCAGGTGGTGGATGTATGATGAGTTATGCATACTTAAGATGGCGACTGAGGAAGACGCTGGAGCTCAAAAATTCATGTAAATAAATAGTTAAATGGGATCTCTGCTTCTCTGTTGAGGTCTGTTTATGATCCAACACACATCCCACTGGGTTTATTGATGTCTGTTTTATTTTTATTTTTTGCTGGAAATTATTTACTAGGATTGCACAGGTATTGCCAGAACTTCCATTTTGCCAAAAATGCATTTAATACCTTTTGTTGTTCATGTTGAAAATCTTCCCATTCAAGAATAGAAAAATATATTGCACAGAGCAATTACAAGAAAATATTTTAAAAAATGTGTTAAAATATGTTCAATGTACTAGCAATTGTACACAGAAAAAAAACACCCAACCAACCCCCCACCATTAGGCCCTGTACCAGTTTATAGTGCGGTTTATTGCAATTATCCCGACACATCCCAGAGCAGCTCCTGCAACGCCTCCACCTGTGACTGATAATCCAACTATGTCCCCAGCAAAGTAAGAAGAAACTGCTCCTCCAAGAACTGATCCAGCCAGAGCAGAGCCCTTCACAGCGAGTTCAACTCTCTTCTTTTGTCGAGAACTTTGCTCCTCAGCTTCTCGGATCATTCTAGCAGTGTAGCCCTTTCCTCTATTTGTCCTGACCACGTCCTTGATCTTCTGCAAAAGCTCAGGGAATTGAGACTGGTCTGTCTTCGTTATAGCACAGAATCCTCCTTTACATTCTTTGACAAACTTACTGAGAGCTACGTTCGCATCAATGTCTTCCTGTCTGATCAGTTCACCTGCACAGACGAACAAAACCATTGTGTACCTGAGTACATTTTTACTGAAGGTGGCCTTCATCTCTTTCACAGAGTCCTCCATTTGTTTTGTAAATGGTTCCACACGAAGCACAAAGAGGAACACATGATGTCCAGAAGCATGCTCGACACTTTCCTTAATCTCCTTCCACAACTCCTTGTCATCCTTTGTGTCTGCACTGCACAGATCCGGTGTGTCAAGAACAACCATGTTTTCTTCTTGAATCTTTACTGTTGTACTCAGGTCACATGGTCTTTGAGATTCAGAGGACGGACGTCCATGTTCCTCTGAGCTCCTCAGGAGGTCCATGACTGAAGTCTTCTCATCTCTGTCCTTCCCAATGAGCACAATCCTCAGCTGCTCTGTTGGAAAATATTACACAGGCATCAGTTTTGGAACAGGTAAGCTCATCTTGTAATAAAAAAGTAAGAGTAGCAATAACACTGTAGAAGTATTCTCTTCTCTCAAGTAAAAGTAGAAAAATAAAGGCATTAAAAATAAGTGCAGAATTATCTATTTCTTTATTTGATAGGGCAGATCTACAGGCTGGAATCAAACTCATGGCCCCTGCTGAGGGCAAACGCTCCACCAGCTGAGCTTCAAAATATAATTACTCAAGTCAATTAAAGTCACGTCAGTTTTATTCATGTGACACTAAATCATGACAGAAGGTATCTCAGTAGTTTCAGGCATTACTAATATAGAGCAGGCTTATAATGTCTTTACGATATTACTTACTGAGACGCAACAGTTCCCACAGAGAGCAGGCGACAGTAGTGAAGAAAAAAATAATTTAGCAGGCAGAAACCTGGAGTGGATTCAGACTCTTTGATGGTGACCATCCACTGCGACTGCACCACTGTACAGAACTGAGTGACTATGATGTGTCTTTTAACTCCTCCATAAAACAAACTTCAAATAATGCCTTTTTTAAAGTTGTAACAATTCTCAGGTATCAGGTACATCCAGTTTCAAACCGATGCAGAAAAAGTTGTCCATGTATTTGTTACTTCTAGGCTGGATAACTGACTTCCCCAATAAGTCTATGAATTAAGTGTCTTGCTAGGCTCCCTGGTTAGCGAGGACACTCAGTGTCTCTCTGTGTAGCATGTGCTTCGTTAGCATCCCTGCCTTGCAAATGGAAATGAATGGTGACTGGTTTCAAATGTAAATTTAAAAAAAACAACTGAAAAAAATCCAACATAAAATACTTCATACTGCTCGTCTGGTATAATCCAAGTCTTCTAAAGCCCCAAGATGTGGTTTGGACATCATCACACCACACACACCCAGTTCAGACAGTGTGCACATGCATGTGAACGTGGCTCCAAGCTGATCTACAGTGAAGATTCAGGCTAAAAACATTAAGTTAATGATGTATTTAAAGTCAACTTGTCATGTCGGGGCTATAGAAGACTTGGATTACATTAGACAAGCAGCATGGAGACATGGTTGAGGATTCTGTTGCACTGTTTTCCTGTGAAACAAATGTTTTTTGGACCTTCAGTCAGTGTGAGGGGGACTAGATAGATGCCCTCTAATGCTGGAAGTGGATCCAGGACCGCTCAGATTGTGACCAATGGCTTTTTGATTGGATCTGGTGCCTCATTTGTCTTAAAATCTTAAAATAAAGTTGGTGTAATATTTAATGTCATCTGATGATTACTGTATGCCTCCCAGCTAACCAAGTGGGAAATTGTACTATGAAATGTAAAAAATCACTTTGGCTAAGTTCAGAGGTGTAGTGCTATTTGTTTAAGTATCAGAGTGCACCTATGGTGCATTAATGCATGTAAACACATGCTTACATTGTGGCTTGTGTCAGGTGATTTAACCACTGTTCCTCCAGTGGTAAGTTTACATACATTAGTCAACTATAACTGAGCACACAATCAGATGTTAGACCGACTATGAAGAGTTTTTTCATGCTGAACATTACACAGCAGTCAGTCCACATGAGTACTCTCTTCAATATGTTCTTACTTGGAGGGGAAAAAAAGTGGCAAAGTGTCATCCCTGTGCACCCTGGAGCACCCTGGAGCACCACACCAAAGGCTTAATCAGGGGGTGCTTGAGCAGGTGTGGTGCTGTCTATAGTATTGAAACTGAAAGGAGGAGCTCAATAGACAGAAAACACTTGGTTTTCATGGTTGTAAATCAAACTTTCAACCCTAATTCCAGTTTCACCCTCATACGTGATGACATTCAGACAGACTAAAACAGAATCAAATCAATATTTCAGCAATAAGTGAAGCTGTGTGTTGGAGTAAAAAGAGGGAACACGTGGCTATTTTGTGTATGAAAATACTGCAGTGCAAAATTTGTGGCACTTACTCCACACAGAAGAGATCACCTGGGAAAATAATCCAGGTAGCAAAGATAATTAGGAAAACAGATCAGTAAAATATAAACATTTATATACAAATGTTAACATTCATCTTGCTACATTAACTCTGCATTAAGTATTAAAATGGACATCAAAAGTAACAGCTTGGCCTTCTTGGTTTAATTTGCTCCTCCACCTGTTTTATCTTTATTATTTTATTTTGTCTAACATGTTGCTAATGACTAAAATAATGCATTAAGTCTTTATAGAGTCACTGATAGGCTGACCAGTCCTCTGACACCAACTTCATCTGAACTCCTTTCTACCAAGAAATGCAACAAGTTTACAGACTTCTTCAGTAAATTCCATCTACAAGCATACAGATGAAACAGCACCTTGGATTAAATTGTGCATCGTCTTAAGTCATCCACCCGTTGTCTTGATGCTCTACCAATTTCACTGGTGGCAGATTTACTGCAGATCATCAAAAGCTTCCTGTAGTATTTTTCATTAAGTATTTGTCTATTTAGTATTAAATATTTTTTAAGCATCAGTCATCAAGCCAACCAGAGAGCACGACCAATTGAAAAAGGTGTCAATAAGCAACTGAGTAATTTTTCAACCTCAAATGTTTCCCACCACAGTCCTGGTCCTCGTCTATTTAACATGCTTTTATTAGGCTATATTGATCAAAATATAACATCAACTATCACAATTATGCAGATGACACCCAATTTTACCTTGCTCTGTTACCAAGCAACTACTGTCCCAAAGAATCTCTCTGCAGCTAAATGCAGACAAAGCTGAGATAAATGTGTGAAGCACAGAAAAAGGAAGGTTGAATGTTCACACTCATCTGGACTGTCTGTCTCTGGAAGCGCAAAAACTAAAATCTAACAATCAAATTAATCATAGAGTCTGTTTTCTACCACCTTAAAGAAAAGAATCAGGCAGATAGATTCATGTAATGGTCCTTTTTCACCTCCACATAACAGTCACACAACTTCAGCTCATTCAGATATCTGCTGCTAACAGAGTCCCACCGACAAAGACCAAATCAGTGACCAGTTCTTGGGTCTGTTCACTGTTTTCCAGTGTTTCAGATAAAAGTGTTGCTTTTGTCTATTTTCTCAACTTGTAATTCTTTTTAAAATGCCTATCTTCATGCATTATGTTACTTTGACTCATGTGTAATGTGCTGTACAAATTGTGATGAAATCTGTATAATGAGATACAACAACATATTAGTTTTGTATAATTCAATAAGATAAATAGAAATTGACTGTAAATAATTATAATGAGCATAACTGATATAACTGATGAACTTGCTTTATAATGGAGAAAATGATTATTGTGCCATACATATAAAACCTGAACACTACACAGAGTATCAGTTCTGTTTAAAAAATTACACTCACCAGGCAGTAAATAATCCTCACTGCTCATCTTTGTCTTGTAAAGGCAGCAGATCTTCGATGTCTTGTCACCGTGGATGTCTTGTTCTGACTATGTAATGTCTATCTCATCATTATATACTGTAGCCTGCTTCTAGTTCCCTCCCCTGAAACACACATCACCTGTTCCCAACCAGAATCTGACCAGTCACAGATCAGAAATAAAAATGTAGCTGCAAGCAGCGAATCAGGGGGCTGAACAGAAGCACATGAAGTAGAAAACATTTCTACAGGTACTGTTTACTTAAAGAAAATTATCAGTCAGCTACATTCACACATGGACCTGCAGTTTAAAGTATCAGTATTTTATATTTTGAATGAATGAATGAAGTGATTTTTAGGCCACTTTGCCTTTGATAAATACAAATTTATTTCCCAACTAAAATTTAGGGCAACAAAGCCCAACGGTGTAATAACAATAAGTGGTGATTACACTGTAGGAAGACAAAACATTATATGTACAATAAGTTGACAATTCACCTGATCAGCCACCATCAGTAATCAATACAAACACATATTATTAGACTGTAACCCAGTCATCAAACCATGAACTAACCACAGTCAAACTCAGACAGGCAGGTATGTAGTGTTTCTGTTGGGGTGTAATTGTAATTTCAACATCTTTGTGTTAAACTACTTGAGATGCTCCACCTGCCGCTTTCTCACCAAGATACCAGCTCCTTTTGTCTTTTAAATTGTGATGTCTAGACCTTTTAACCTCCCACCTGGATACAAACCCTGCAGGTACCCCAGATGTGAAACACACCCCAGGGAGTCGGTGCCGATACCTGCAGCAGACAAAAGGGTGTGAAACACACCTCAGGGGGCTGCCTACCTCTGTTCTGACCTGCTGAGCCTGCACTGACCGCTCGCTGGCTCTGGGGTTTAGACCAGCTTCATTTTAGTATTGGCCTTTTTCATGATGAACCCTTTGTATTTTTCATGTAGTTTGATCTGCAGCTGCTCCTGTTTTCTTTTTGTATTATTGTCTTTTTGACAGTCAGCTTTTGTGGGCTTGTCATGTTGTGTGTGCACACTCACACTTGCTTAAGCCTGGCTTGAATTAGTGTTGACTATTCCAGGTGCAAATTTATTTATCAGCCTAGATGGAACTGTTGCTCATTGCACTTAGTGTACTCTGATGTTACTGAAAGGCAGCCTGTTGCAGCAGCTCTCCTGCTATTCCATGTTTGGTTTTTTTTCCTTGTCTTTTTCATTTAGTTTTGTTTTTTTACTTGAGCTCTCTAGTTTTCACTACTGTAACTTTTATTTCTGGTGTATTACATGTTACCTGGAGACTATGTTTGTTTGCACATGTGATGAGCTGCTGGAGTTCCTCAGTGTGGAGATATTGATGTTGCAGCAGGAGGGTTAGGGTCAAAGCAAGAGAAAGCTTAATTGGAGTGTCCCTTTCAAACATCTTTATTTGTGATGTATTCATTGAATGGTCTATATATTATTTTGATGTGTGAATAAATCAGATCAAATCAAATCAAAGAATCATTAAAGGTATTCATAGTTTTCACGTCTGTATGGGAACGCCCCTTGGAGGGCAAAACAGTGCTACTTCCACTGCCCGCCAGGTCACAAACTGAACAGTCTCTGTTGTTCCACCACAATACTGATGAGATGCTCTAACTCAGTGATTCTCAAACTGGGGGGCGGGCCCCCCTGGGGGGGCACAGAGCCACTGCAAGGGGGGCGCAAAAGACCAGGGGAGAAAAAAAGAGTGAAACAAAGCTGAATGAATCTGATCTATGTGGGGGGAATAAACAAATGAGTTTGCTGTTTATATCCAGCTGACCTTTATTTTGCTAAAATTTAACTTCTGAATTCTTAATTTTATCAGAAAATTTTGTGGTGGGGGGCTTGAACTTTTGTTGGCTTCTGAAAGGGGGGCATACTGGAAAAAGTTTGGGAACCACTGCTCTAACTGATGGGGAGACACTCCTGGGCTGTTTCTACAGAATCCTGTCCGACAAAGAAAACTCAGAATGGAGGAGACTGTGGATTTAAATGTACCTCTGACCCTGGGGAGGGCAAACACGTGCACATTTGCTGCAAACACTTCATCAATCAATTAAATTTATGTCATGAGATATTACAAACAAAATGATACTGCCTTGTTGTTGCTGCCCTATAACACTGACCACAATGACCCTGAAACTAACTAAAACACATGGATTCATGTTTGACAGCTGACGTTAGTTCATTACTGCTCACTTTTACTTTGATAATGAAGAATTTCTTATCCTTCACCTCCCAAACAGCAGCATTATTGATCCATCCAGATCAGAAATACATATAAGTGTCTGTACTTTAGTATGTTTTCATCCTGGTGACAGTGTAGGTGAAGGATTCTCCACAAGACACAAGACACATGTAAACATCACTGAAGACTGAAGTCATTCGAATATAGCAGCAGGTGCTGTATATGGATCACAAGAGACCAAAACTTTTAGTTTGTTTTCATATCTTTGTTTTTCTTCAGTTGAGAGTTGATCCAAATATTTATGTCTCTATGGAGAGTCCAGTGTGAGCCCCCATGTTGGCCCATTGTTTTGCCTTCAGGTCACCACACGTCACATGACTGAAAACTATGAAATGATACTGAAGAAAACTTAAAAACCTGATGATTCAAACCATATTGTTGAATGTAAATTTAATTTGTAGAAAAGGTTGGCCTGAGAAATAGTATCAGAGTAATCCAGTGATACCATGGGTGCCCTACAAACAGAGGCTTCTCGTAGCTAATTCATTCTTCTAATAGAGTCAATTTGATGAAATGTAAACAAATGTAGACAACATGGCTCAAGTTGTAGCCCACAGCTGACGCTGAACCATGGAAACTTTATGCTTTCTGTTTATATACCCCAAAACAACTCTGCCCTACAAAGTACAAGGGCACTAACTTTACAGAGTGCAGAACTGAGAAAAATAACTTTAAAGTTTTCTTGCTGTTGAGCCAAAATAGTAGAGGATGTTGCTGCCACTCTGCTTAACCTGCTCTTGAAACACTTTGAAGGTAGCAAAACACATGCTAGGATTATATTTGTAGATTTTTCATCCGCTTTTAATACAATCCAACCGCAGATTTTAGTTGAAAAGTTCTTAAAATACTTTAAAGCATATTTTAAACAATCCTGGAGTTTTAGGAGAAACAGGGTAGCAGCCTCATCCAGTACAATGGCAGTGAATGGTGACCACGGATAAAATGTTAAAAATAGCACACAAAACAAACATAAAACGTCTCCATCCTGCTTGTGTGGTGTAATCCAAGTGTCCGTGAGCCGCGACATTAAAAATTAACCACAAAAAACACCATTTACGCCATGTTTTTAGCAGAAATATCAGCTGTAGCTTGTAGCCGGTAGGATGTAAACATGGCATCGATCTCGTGAGACTTCGTATATATCTTAATGGACGCACATGTTCACACCTTCACCCATCATCACATCGGCATAGTGGTGAGTACATACTGAGCAGGTTATTCTCACAAAGTGGAATATCACTTTAAACTACTTGAGATGCTCCACCTGCCGCTTTCTCACCAAGATACCAGCTCCTTTTGTCTTTTAAATTGTGATGTCTAGACCTTTTAACCTCCCACCTGGATACAAACCCTGCAGGTACCCCAGATGTGAAACACACCCCAGGGAGTCGGTGCTGATACCTGCAGCAGACAAAAGGGTGTGAAACACACCTTATAACTGACAGAACTCAGAGAGTAAGGGTGAACGGTTGCCTGTCTGAGGAGATGTCATGTTTCACAGGGTCTCCTCCTGTACATTCTTTACACTGATGATTACTGTAGCCAGTATGACAACAGATGCAGTTTGAAATTTGCAGATGATTCAGCTATTGTCCCACAGGCCATGGTCGCTCTCGGTGTGGATGGCCCCCACATGTAGCGTTGACCTCACCTCATGCCTCGGTGCCCAGCCATGAGGTCAACGCTACATGTGGGGGCCATCCACACCGAGAGCGACCATGGCCTGTGACCACTGGGAGCACCACCGCAGAGACCACTCTGGCCAGGGCAGACAGGAGACCCCACACCAAGGTGCAGAGCCCACCAGCCACCCGGGCGAGTGCTCTCCACAGGACAGCACCCCCACCGGTAGGCCGGACATCGCTCCCGGTGTGGAAGACCCCCACGAGGAGACACTGGAGCTAAAACTGAAGAAAACACATAAGAACAAGGATATGGTAAAATAATGGAAGAGGTATACAAAATCAGTAAAATTGATAAAATATTCCAAAGTTAATCTTAAATACTCACAACTTAAATAAATGAATAAAAGAGATGAATTAAAAGCTTGCTAAAATAAAGTAAATAAGATAAACTAAAATAGCAGAAGATCAGTTAAAAGCCAGATTAAAAAGGTGGGTCTTGAGCCTCTTGTTAAAATCCCCAGAGCACCACCATTAAGTGTCAGGTTGTAGAGGTGGTGGAGGCTTACAAGTACCTGGTTACTGTGTTTGACAAGAGGCTGACTTTTAATGCAAACACAGAGATGCTTTGCAAGAAGGTTCAGCAACGACTGTTCTGCATCCGCAAACTCTCAAGGTTCACTGTGAATAAGACCCTCATGACCATCTGCTATAAATCCTACATTGAGTCTGTGTTGACATTTTCTTTTATCTTTTGGTTCGGGAATCTAAGTGTAAAGTCAAAAAATGCTCTTTCCAAAAAAGTGAAGGTTAGCAGTAAAATTCTGGGAGTCCAGCTCCCACTCACTCTCACTCTGAGTTTCAGATCCGACCTTCAGACCTCCTGCTGTAAAGAGCAACAGATTCAGGAGATCATTCATCCCCTCTGCTGTTTCCCTCCTGAGCTGATTACTGCTGATGATGATGAGGATGATGAGGATGATGATGGCTGTTTTGGCTCTGGATGTGTTGGTGATTATGATAATGGTGACATTGGTGTTGACAGTGTTTTCATGATTCTGCCTCCTGTTTACTTTTTCTCCAGCAGAAACAAATGAACACAGGTGGAATACGTCCGTGCCCTCCACCTTTTTTCACATGTTCTGACCTATTTTTCAACTAGTGATCAATCTGACAATATTTTTCCACTCATTGATCAGATGTTTGGTCCATAAAATGTCAGACAATGTTGATCAATGTTTCTAAAAGTCCAAGATGACGTCCTCAAATATCAAGTACCATCAAACCTTTTATGATACAGTCTGACACTGATTGATTCATTTGAATGCAATGCATTAAACACCTGGGGTCACAGTGGT
>JAJHUR010140634.1:971585-983463 GCA_027495735.1 Lutjanus campechanus | reverse complement strand
CACCTCACCTGGTTCCTTTCTACTCAGAGGAACAGCGGTTCCACTCTGGGTTCCTCACAGATGACTGAGAGAGAGACACCAGCCCCCCTCCTGAGAAAACGCCTTCAGCTCAGTCATGACCCCTTCAGGCCCACAGGTGAGAGTAGGAACAAAGAGTGACCTGTAGATGGAGAGCTCCGCCTCCTGGCTCTGCTCTCTCTTCATCACAACAGTGTGCTGCTCCGGTTCTTCAGCCCGTCTCATCGCAGAACCCTCCAGGACCCTGGTGAGAGTTAAAAACAGACCAACTGACGCCTGTAACAACCTCAGGTGTTCTATCAGGTAACAGGTAGAACCTTCCTGGGGCCTCGTCAGATCACGTTCTGTGTTTCTGAGCGCAGGAGGAACCACCAGAACGTCCTGATGGATGCAGGATCCACAGAGAACGTGTGAATCTGTGGTGAATCACAGACGAGAGTAAAGTCTGTTAGAAACAGACTCTGATCTACAGAGGAACGTTCCTGAAAATATGATGGAACGAAAAGATCCTGTGAGAACCGTTCTCTAAATAATGAATTATTAATATAAGTCACTACTCATTTGATAATAAAATATAATTATTGATCCATGAATATGTTGATCAGTTTAATGTTGCAGAATATTTCTGTTAATGAGACTCCATCGTTTATTTGTTGTTTATATTTTAAATTGTTGAAACTAAAATATTAAAGTACAAACATCAAACTTTATTTAATTATGAATTCATTTGAGTTTGGTCATATTTCAAACTTTAAATTGTCCTGTTTTATTTAAAGGAACAGCTGGAGAACATCGATAAATAAATATGAACTGACAAAGAAGTGCAGTGTGACCTGTGGACAGTAGGTGGCAGAGCAGCGCTGTGGTTTCTCTTTGGGACTGTGTGTGTGTGTGTGTGTGTGCGTGTGTGTGTGCGTGCGTGTGTGTGTGTGTGTCTTACAGACGGAGAGCTGGAACACTTCAGTTACTTTAATAAATGTTCTTGTGGATGTTCCACCTCTGCAGAACACTGATGAGATCAACAGATCAAACTTTATTTGTGTGTTTTTGTTAGCAGCTGTGATTGTGTTCATGATGAACGGACTCATGTTGGTTCTTCCTGTTTCACAACATGTCATCAATCACATGATCAATAATTATCAATATCTACTGATATGAAACGTCTCTGAACCCACTGAATGATTCACCTGTGGAGTCTGCAGGTGAATCACCTGGTTCGCCTGGAGCTGACACACAGTGTGGCTAATGTTAGCATGCTAACAGCTGCAGGTGACCGTGTGGCTAACGTTAGCATGCTAACAGCTGCAGGTGACCATGTGGCTAATGTTAGCATGCTAACAGCTGCAGGTGACCATGTGGCTAACGTTAGCATGCTGTTTTCAGTCTCTGATATTTTATCCTTTGACTCCACCTTTAGATTGATGCATTAATAACTTAATCTGTAATTCTTCTTAATTTAAATAGTTTTCTGTACTTTTTGTGCAGATTTCTTCAAACCAAATCGAGATAAAACATCATCCACAGTATGTTCATTTAAAATGAATATGTGTTTGTATTTATATGTAAAGTTATTATCTTATTCTTCCTGTTCTGGACTAATAGAACCGATCAAATCCTTTTATTTCATCTAGAATCTGGACACTCGTCCCCCAGGAGGACCAGGAATGGACACAGATGTCCTCGAGGTGGGTTCTGGGTCCAGAAAGACTTCAGGTATGAATTTTGATACAGATACAGACAACTTTATTAATCCCACCAGGGGCAATTGTTATGAACAGCTTACAACAGTAAAACACACAAGTACAAACGAGGAAAGGTAAAAGGGACGAAAACCAAAACAAAACAGGAATACAGTGGAATCAACAATGGGAGGATCAATAATCAATAAAATCAGATCAAATATTCCTTATGTAAAGAATAAACATAGTAAAAGAATAAGAGAAGACCTTATAAAGCGGTTGGTCTTACAGACTGGTGAAACATAGCGACGGCCTGAGGGCAACAGAGAAAACTCACTGGGCAGCACATGACCCGGAGATGAGAGGATTAGTTCTGCCAGATCCCTCAGTTTCACTCCAGTTATCATGGAGCATGTTTTTATGATGTTGTGCCAGCTGTTTTTATCTCGCAGCGACGTGTTCTTAATCAAACGTCACAGTTAGACGACGTTAAATCAGAGACGGATCAGTTTAAAAGGATCTGATCTGAGGATCTGAACAGGGTGGAACCGTTCTGCAGGAACATCAGAGGATCATTTACATCATTGTTCTATAAAACACTTTAAATGTTTGAACTAGTTTCACTCTGTGAACAACAAACAGGAAGTCCAGGTCTGAGTCTGTAGTTTATGTCTGTACCGTCTGAGAACCGTTCAGATCCAGAGAGAACATTAATGTTCCACTGCTCTGACAGAACCAAGTCTGACAAGTGAACAGGAGGACGTCTCTGAATGGAACGCTCCCCGAGTCTCCTGGCTTTGTCTGTTATGGTTCATCACTTTGGACCATCGAGGAGCGAGAAGAGCTGCAGCTCTGACTAGTGGTGGGAGGCTGAATAACACCTGACTGGTGTTTTACATGAATAAAATATTGATAAACAGTTTAACTGACAGTATTTCTGATGTCGATTAGTGAGGATGGATCTGATCATGTAGTCGATTGATCAACACACGTGGCTGCTGATTGGATAACGTGACACATTTGTTCAGTCTGAACGAACGCAGAAATAAAAATAAGATTTATTTTTATCTGTGAGGAAGTTAAACATCAGTAACCAATCACATACATGAAGATATAAATAATAATTTATATTGATTATTATTGATTATTAATGTAGGAGACATTTGTTAAAGTGATTAATTTTCAGATTGAAACTTTATAAAAACATGAAATTATAAATTTGATCACATGAAACAGCAACAAGAAGAAAACAAACTGGACTCTGATGTTAAAACTTTATTGACAAACAAACACTCGACACACTTAATACGAAGCACAAACATGAACTTACAGAAATATTACGTAATATTAAACTTTTTCATTAAAGTGTTTGTCATTTTTAATGAAGAGAAAAATAAAAAACTGATTATTTTCTATTTTCAGTCTGAAGTTTAAACTTAAACATGTTTTCATTTGATTTAAATATTCAGATCTTTAATCAGTTTATTGAGTTTTTATATTTTCTGTCTGAATTTATGAAACAAACATACAGACAGAAAATAAAGTAAAATATAAACAGACGGTTGTGAAATAAATGCAGATTTCATCATGAAAACAGAAAAACGATTCACAGATAATTTTATTATATTTTATTATAAAATAAGGGACAAAATATTAATTATTGGTCGTTTCACTGAATAAATATTCATGTTGAAATATTAGAAACAAAGTAACTGATTTTCTCTCTGTCACTTTTTATAAATTAGCAAAGATTTCCTGTCAAAAAACCCAAAACAAACCCATGTGAGTCTCTGGATGAAGGCGGCCATGTTGGATGTAGTTCAGTGTTGATCCACCGGGGGCAGCAGACCGACTCACACTGACACAACAGGTTTATGAGGACCAGATTAATCAGCTCAGGTTTCATCACCAACCTTAATGGAACACACCCCAGATCAATTAATCTGTTGATTACTTTCTCAATCAATCGATTGATTCATTGATTCAGTCACAATCATGTCAACCTGCATATTTTTCAACTATTGATCTACTGAACTGTCTTTCCTGTAATGATTATTTTCATTATCAGTTAATCTATTGATCATTTTCTCCATCGATTGATTAGTTCTTTGGTTCAGAAGACGACGTTCTCACGAACCAGAAAATATTCTCGTTTAATCGATCAGTAAAAATACTTGTTGATTAATAATCAATCATTTGATTAATGGTTTCAGCTCTGTTTTTATCATTTGTATCATGTTCCGTGACTGTCAGCCATCAGAACCGGGTTCTAACATCATCAGAGGACGAGATGATGGATCAATCGATCGATCAGTTAATCCTGATCAATAAAAACAACAAACTCTTCACACACGATTAATCTGATCTGATATACGGCCAGAACACTCTGAGAAATACAGGTTCCAAAAAGGTTCTCCCTGCAGAGCTGAGGTTCTACCCAGAACCATCTGCTTCTGAAGAACCTTTTTATGAAGATGTTCTTGAAGGGTTCCTCTTCTGTAAGACTGAGGGTTCTATCAAGAACCTTTTTCATCTTAAGAACCGATTTTAGAAGAAATAGTTCTTCAAAGATTGAGGAACTATTTCATCAAGGGTTCTTTGTTCCATGATATCAGAGTTCTCCATAGAACCTCTCATTGGATTCTAGATAGAACCCTTCAAATGTTAAACATTGGGTGGGTTCTGGATAAAACCTTAGGAATGTGGAAATGTTCTCAGTAGAACCTCTTGGTGGGTTCTTGTCAGAGGGTGGAAAAGTTCTGAATAGAACCCCTAGAGAGAGTTCCGCAGGGAACCATTACACTATAGCAGGGTTCTCTGTAGAACCTCTGTAGGAGGGGGTTCTAGGTGAAAACTTTCTCAGATGGTTCTCGGTATAACCGTTCATGTCTGGTTCTTGCTAGAACTCTCTGAAAAGGTTCCAAATGGAACCTTTATAAAATGTTCCACCAGGAAACGTAAACATGTTCTCCTTTGGGAACCAGTTGAAGAACCCTTCATGTTCTAAATATCACTGTTATTTCTCAGAGTGTGGTTATACTGTAGAACACATATGTCACCAGGGGGCGTGGCCTCGTCACAGCCCCAGCTCCAGCCCCTCCTCGTTTCCATGGTAATCATGGTGGTGGGCGTGGCCCGGTGAGTCCAGCGTCAGTCCGCCGTCTCTCTCCGAGCTGTCGTCCAACAGGTGAGGAAACTCTGCGTCTGGCTCTGATCCTCTGACCACGCCCTCATCTCCCAGAGCCACGCCCACTTCACCTCCTGTCACATTCGCGTCTGTGGTGGCTCCGCCCCCATCTGTGGTGACCCCGCCTCCCTGTGCAGTGTCTCCGCCCGGGCCGGCGGTGGTGAGGGCCGGTCGTCGAGGTCGACTCAGCAGGTGTTGAAACGTCAACAGGAGAGCCTGACGGAGGGGGCGGAGCCACATGACACAAGGTCACATGATGTTTGAATATTAATATCATATTGATCATCAATAACACTTTAGTCTAACTATCATTAATAAAGTTAAACTGAGTTAATGTAACTGTTATGTTTATAGATGCTTTATAAACATGTAATAAGCCGTAGTAACATGTTATAATCATCAGTAACACTTCATAACATCCAAATAATGTTTAGTACTCGCTTTAATTCAGAAGGTCCATGTTTCCCATGATGCAACTGGACAGAGGTTATTATAAGTGTCACTAAGGTATCATGGGAGATGTAGTCCCTGTGTGGTTGTTGTGTGTAGTGATGTCATCATGTCATGTGACCTCACCCGCTGGCGTCCCTCTCTGCTCTCCTCGCTGTCGTCTCCAGTGTCTCCGTCTCTGTCCTGCCTCCCCGCTCGGTCTCCTAGCAACACAAGTTCACTGAGCCACGCCCTCTGACACACACACACACACACACACACGTGGACAGAGGGTCATGTGACTTCAAACTTTAAACTTTATTTAATAGGGGTGTAACGATACACAAAAATCTCGGTTCGATACGTACCTCGGTTTTGAGGTCACGGTTCGGTTCATTTTCGATGGGAACAAAGATCCGCTGCTATAAAAACTCCAATGGCTCTTGTTATAGCTTTGGCCCGATCTGAATTGCCAGGGAGAGGCTGCTTGAATGCCGAGGTCAGCTGCGTTTGCACTATGTTGGTTTTTCTTCTTGTAGCGGTGATATTTACACTCGGGTGGTGCCGTTTTAGGTGAGTTAGCATGTTTGTCCTGTTGCCGGAGACACACCTGATCTCAGCTGATCAGTGTCGGCACACCGCCCTCGTTTTATCCACCTGTCTTTCTCCGTTGCAATATTTAACCAGGAAGCCGAAGTGTTCCCAAGCAGGAGACTTTAGCCACAGGGGAGGGTCTTCAAGCTCCGGTTTACTGCTAGCAGTAGCCATCATGCGCACGGGCTGCAGGTGTAGCTGCACATGTTAGCGGCGGAACGTAAACACACGCAACTTCCGACCCGTGAACTCACCCGTGCACAGCCCTGTACCGAACCGAACGTCGCGTACCGAAACGGTTCAATACAAATACATGTATTGTTACACCCCTAGTGTTTAAACAAACTGACGACAGCAGCTCACCTCCTGAGACGAGTCCAGCTGCTCCACGGCCTGCAGGAAGTGACATCACACATGCATCATTAGAGGAACATGACATCAGGTGTGTGTGTGTGTGTGTGTGTGTGTGTGTGTACCGTGTTCTCCTGGTTCTCCGGGTTCTCCAGGTTCTGTCGTTCTCTCAGCAGTTGAGGTTCCTGTCAAAAGCAACCAAACAGAGTCAGAGTAGCACTTACGGAGCTGTGATGTCATCACGTGTTTGTCTCATCTGTTCTGACCAATCAGCAGCCTCAGATTTAACCTGCGTCTGCCTGCAGTTCCTCTGACGTCCTCTAGAGGCCGCTCAGCTCTCAGCTGAGTCGCTGGGCTTCTTCACAGGACAGCAGAATTAAAGACTGAATGTCCCTTTAATGTCCTGTGACAGATTCAAGATGGCCGCTGTGTTAGAGTACGCTCTGTGACGCGTTCAATTAAAAATGAGTGAAAAGTCAATAGAAGTTCTGCAGGTGATCAGCAGAGACATTTTTCACACAGAACTGACGTCCCAGCTGAGGACAAACAGACACAGGACTGTTCTAAACATCTGATTGGTCAGCAGCTGCCGAGGATTATTTGATTTGATTTGATCTGAAAATCTTTAATGTCCCCGAAAGGCAATTTGGTTTGCAACAGGAGTAACAACATGCATCTCTCACATCTCTCACATATCAACAACACAAAAATCTAACATAACAATAATACAATAAATACAGTAAATACAGTCATCACAATTTAACAGGTGTATTGTTCCCAACAAGCTCATCTACAGGTTATTTAAAAACCTAATGGCAGAAGGGACAAATGATTTCAGATACCTGTTTGATTTGGCCCTGCAGGGGAAAGTGAACCTTCTCTTTGACGGGAGAAGCTGAAACTCTGCATGAAGAGGATGGAGAGGGTTCGCTAAAATGGCCTTTGCCCTCTTAGTGGCTCTGGCTTGATACAGACCATCAAGATCTTTCAAGCTGATGCCAATTGTTTTTTGGCAGAGTTTGACCACGTTCCTGAGCTTGTTTTTATTTGAAATGCTGAGGTTACCAAACCAGCAGATCAAAGCAAAAGTTAAGATGGACTCAATGAAAGATGAATAAAACATTTTAAGAAGATTTTTCAGTTTCCTCAGATAAAATAACCTCTGATTTGCCTTCCTACAGATGGCATCTGTGTTGGTCTCTAAAGACAGTTTATTGTCCAGGATGGTGCCTAAATACTTATACTGGCTGACTACTTCCACTGCTGTGTCTTTGAGAAAGGTTTGGGCGATTATAGGTGGATTCTTACGAAAGTCAAGAATCATGTCCTTTGTTTTTGACACATTGAGTTGCAAATAAGAGTCGTCACACCATCTAACAAAATAGTCAAGGATAGGTCCATGGCCCACCTCCTGGTCCTGCAAGAGGCTGACAATCACAGAGTCATCAGCAAATTTAATTATGAACCTTGACTCGAACATGCTCCTACAGTCATTAGTGTAAAGCATGAAGAGTAGAGGTGACAAGACGCAGCCCTGGGGCGAGCCTGTGGAACACAGCAGGGTCTCAGACAGGGTTTCACTGACACGAGTTCTCTGCGGCCTCGTTGTCAGGAAGTCAACTAACCAACATATGGTTCCAAAATCAATGCTGGGTATTTACTTACTTATTATAAGTAGTTATATTACTTATGGGACATGTAGTCATGTATTTAACACTCACACTGTAAAAGATGATACGGCTGTGAGGGAAGAGGAGCACAGCACCTAACTTCATTCATATTTTCACTGATTTAAAGATCAACCTGAAATCCTCCAATAGAATCAGAGTATTCAGTCACACATCAGGTGACCTCTGACCTCTGAACTCTGGCTCGACTCAGACGACGCTGATGATGACGAGGAAGAGGAAGATGAAGAGGAGGAGGTTTTCTGTTGGCCGGCAGTCGTGGCGGGAGGCAGCTGCACAGAGCGAGAGAGAGAGAGAGAGAGTGATGACATCATAGTGTGTGTGTGTGAGTCATCAGGTGAACACACCTGTGCAGGTGGACAGCAGCAGAGTCACAGTACGACTTCTTTTACTTCAAACTTTAAACTCTGAACTTCAGGATCAGTTTCCTGATTTTGAATCCAGTATTTTTACAGTGTAGCATCACAGGAAGTGGATTCTTCTTCTTCTACTGCTGATAACATGTTTCTGTGTGCAGGAAGAAGAAGCAGAAGAAGAAGAAGAAGAAGAAGAAGAGCAGGTTGTACTCACGGTCGCCAGAGTCACTTGTTGTTGAAGAACGAGCTGGAGGCTGCTGGGTTCCCATGGTAACTGCACACACACACACACACACACACACACAGTGTTACTGATCAGTCACATCTGTAACTGATAAACTGATCAGCAGATCAATCATCAGGTTCTTACAGGTGCAGCCTGGTTCTGGTCCAGCAGACAGAGCAGCACCACAAAGATCCACATCCTGGAGACAAACTGGTCCAAGTGGGACACACAGCTCAGTCCTGATGGTTCCTGGTGGTTCTGATGGTTCTGACGGTCCTGATGGTTCTGATGGTTCTGACGGTCCTGATGGTCCTGATGGTTCCTGATGGTTCTGATGGTTCTGATGGTCCTGATCCGTCCTGTTCTCGGGTTCTGCAGGTTGTGACTGAGTTTTGCCCTGATTGGTTTTATTGTCTCCTCAGCAGGAAGTGACCTGTCATCATGTCTCCCTCTGTCCCGCCCCCCTCCTACTGACAACAACTCCCATCATCAACAACAACAGCATGATTTATGTGTGTGTGTGTGTTGTGTTCTCACTGGTAGAACAACAGAACCCACAGTGACGCCTCTTTGTGATGAGCGGAGAACGTGTGTGTGTGTGAGTATCATCAGAGTTCACTGAGACAAAGATTCATTTAATCTGAGAGCAGCTCCAGTCAGAGTTTAACAAAACATCGTTTAAAATGAGACGGTTCTCTGTGGAACCATTAAAATCCAGGTTTAAAATGAGACGGTTCTCTGCAGAACCATTAAAAACCACGTTTAAAATGAGACGGTTCTCTGCAGAACCATTAAAAACCACGTTTAAAATGAGACGGTTCTCTGTGGAACCATTAAAAACCACGTTTAAAATGAGACGGTTCTCTGCAGAACCATTAAAAACCACGTTTAAAATGAGACGGTTCTCTGTGGAACCTTTAAAAACTGATCTCAGGAAAAACTCTCTTTCAGCTGTTCTGTGTTCTTTAACAAAAGGTTCCGTTGTTTGCTAGTTAGCATTAAAAACACTTATCAAGATATTGTTTTGCTAACTAGCTAGCCAGCTAGCTTAAAAGTTATTAAGACGTTACATTGTTAGGACTAAGAACTAAGTCTTTAAAAACACTGAAGTCTCACAACAACACAAACACACAAACACATGGAGGCATCAGACCAACAACAACAACAACAACAACAACAACTAAAATCACTGATTTTATGAACAGAGTTTGGTTGGTTTATAGAAAGTGATATTTGTCTTATATAAAGACGACTTCCTGTCAGAAAAGTCTGAACTGTCCCTTTAATTAACCAACAAGTCCTCGTATGAAACATTTGACAAACAAACAAACAAATATTTGAGTCACAGCTGCTGATTCGTCAACAATAAACTATTTATTTATTTATTTTAACCAAACAACAACTCAAGTTTGACTTTTAAATGCAGTAAAAGTACACAGTAATAAGTTACTTCCTGTACTGTAGTAACTGTAATAAGTTACTTCCTGTACTGTAGTAACTGTAACAAGTTACTTCCTGTACTGTAGTAACAGTAACAAGTTACTTCCTGTACTGTAGTAACTGTAATAAGTTACTTCCTGTAATGTAGTAACTGTAACAAGTTACTTCCTGTACTGTAGTAACTGTATTTGTTGACATGTTTTTATCGGAGCTGTGGTGAAGTCGACAGTAAACATGTTTCACAACCAGCAAGATTTACTGTTCACATGTTACACAACAAGTTTATTTAAAGGTTCTATTCTCTGACACTGAGGTCACATGACTCCGAGGTCACATGACACAGAGGTCACATGACACAGAGGTCATGTGACACAACACTGAAAACAGATATCTCACAGATAAAATGCACAGATCATATATCAACATTTTATGTCTCAAACTTCAAGTTAAAGTTAGAAGAGAACAAGAGTGATGACGAGCTGTTTGATTGGTTGATACTGAACTCACACACCGGCTCAACCAATCGCGAATAATCACCTGACATAACCTGGGCCCTGTTAGCTTTAGCTTCAGTCTGCTAACATGTCAAACAGGGGCGGGGCTTAGTGAAGGTTTAAATGCACCTTTTAAATAAAGTTGTTCTTTTAGAAAATGAAGAAACTGCGAGTAAACAAACCTCTGAAGAAAAATATGATTTTGATCCATGAACCTGCTGCGTTCAGGTGCAAACAAATGAGGAACAAAGACGTTCCTGCTAACTGCTCCAGCAGTTTAAATACTGTTCTTGTTAAAGCTAAAGCTAATGCTAATGCTAATGTCAATGTGATCATTCATTTAATAACAATACATGATGATTATAATAATGAAAACGTAGAATAATTAGTTATATTTGGTGCGTGGATTAGCCACCGCCGCTATGCTAACACACAGATTGACGACTGACTGCCTATTGGTGGCGCTGTCTGCCTGCATCGTACTGACCGTTAAAGAAGTCTTGGACGTTCTGATTGTGATGATGTCGCACTGCTAACGTTCCCATGGTAACGGGTTGGCTGCCATATGAATGACTGAGGGGACCCAGGAAGCCAAAGTGATAAGTTTTTTTTCTGCGTGGAGGAAGACGAGGTGGAGGAAGAGTCTCAGCGCTAACATCTGCACCTGAGTGCTCGTTTTCTACATTAGCAATAGCATCGGTGCTAGCTCTGAAGTCGGGAGGACTGGTTCTGTACTCAGTGGTAGCAGTCGGTCGCATGCTAATAGCAGATTCCACAGTATCGTCTGTGCTAGCATCATCATCTTCAACACTCAGCTTACTGACTGTGTTTACATCTATGCTAGCTCCAGAGCTAACATGCATGCTAGGAAGGCTAGTGCTATACACCGTGTCAATGCTAACATCATTACTAGAATGAGTTGTAGCTTCAAAGTTATAATCTGCCTCAGTGTCCTTTACATTGATATCAAGTTTACCATCTATGCTAGCTTCAGAGCTAACAGCTATGCTAGCTTCAGAGCTAACAGCTATGCTAACAGTTCTGTAGTCTACAGTGGGGTTAGCTCCTCTGCTAACATCAGAGTTAGCATCTGTTGCGACCTTGATGGTTGGTGCTTCTCCAGACTCTTCCTGACAGACCTCAGAGCCAATCCCAACCCTGGGATTAAAGTTAGACCCTGGACTGAGATTAGGGTCAGAGGTCGGGATGGGATCAGGGTGCGGCTCTGTTCTCTCTGACTCAGTCCCTGAATCCAGTCCTGGAGAGTCTGATGTAGACCTGGAGCTGGACGAATCAGACTCAGCTGGTGTTTGAGGAGAGGGGACGGGTGAGGAGGAGGAGGAGGAGGAGGAGGAGGAGGACGATGACGACGACGAGGGGGAGGAGGAGGAGGAGGAGGAAGAGGAGGAGGAGGAG
>JAJHUR010140634.1:947164-957285 GCA_027495735.1 Lutjanus campechanus | reverse complement strand
GTTTGTTCTTTTCTGTCTGTTCTGTTCTGTTTGTTCTTTCTGTTCTGTTCTGTCTGTTCGGTTCTGTCTGTTCTGTTCTCTCTGTTCTGTTTGTTCTGTCTGTTCTGTTCTGTCTGTTCTGTTCTGTTTGTTCTGTCTGTTCTGTTCTCTCTGTTCTGTTTGTTCTGTTCTGTTCTCTCTGTTCGGTTCTCTCTGTTCTGTTCTCTCTGTTCTGTTCTGTTCTGTTCGGTTCTCTCTGTTCTGTTCTGTTCTGTCTGTTCTGTTTGTTCTGTTCTCTCTGTTCTGTCTGTTCTGTTCTGTTCTCTCTGTTCGGTTCTCTCTGTTCTGTTCTGTTCTGTTCGGTTCTCTCTGTTCTGTTCTGTTCTGTTCTCTCTGTTCGGTTCTCTCTGTTCTGTTCTCTCTGTTCGGTTCTCTCTGTTCGGTTCTGTTCTGTTCGGTTCTCTCTGTTCGGTTCTCTCTGTTCTATCTGTTCTGTTCTCTCTGTTCTGTTTGTTCTGTTCTCTCTGTTCTGTTTGTTCTGTTCTGTTCTCTCTGTTCGGTTCTCTCTGTTCTGTTCTGTTCTGTTCGGTTCTCTCTGTTCTGTTCTGTCTGTTCTGTTTGTTCTGTTCTCTCTGTTCTGTTCTCTCTGTTCTGTCTGTTCTGTCCTGTTTGTTCTGTTCTGTTTGTTCTGTCTGTTTGTTCTGTCTGTTCTGTTCTGTCTGTTCTGTTCTGTTTGTTCTGTTCTGTTTGTTCTGTCTGTTCGGTTCTGTCTGTTCTGTTCTGTTTGTTCTGTCTGTTCGGTTCTGTCTGTTCTGTTCTGTCTGTTCGGTTCTGTTTGTTCTATCTGTTCTGTTCTGTCTGTTCTGTTCTCTCTGTTCTGTTTGTTCTGTCTGTTCGGTTCTGTCTGTTCTGTTCTGTTTGTTCTGTCTGTTCTGTTCTGTCTGTTCTGTTTGTTCTGTTCTCTCTGTTCTGTTTGTTCTGTTCTGTTTGTTCTGTCTGTTCTGTTCTGTCTGTTCTGTTCTATTCTCTCTGTTCTGTTCTGTCTGTTCTGTTCCATCTGTTCTGTTTGTTCTGTCTGTTCTGTTCTGTTCTGTCTGTTCTGTTCTATTCTCTCTGTTCTGTTCTCTCTGTTCTGTTCTGTCTGTTCGGTTCCATCTGTTCTGTTTGTTCTGTTCTCTCTGTTCTGTTCTACCGGTTCTGTTCTGTTCTCTCTGTTCTGTTCTGTTTGTTCTGTTCTGTTCTCTCTGTTCTGTTCTACCGGTTCTGTTCTGTTCTCTCTGTTCTGTTCTGTTTGTTCTGTCTGTTCTCTCTGTTCTGTTCTGTCTGTGACCTGTTTCCACCGAGCTTATCGCCCAGTTTGACTCCAGTTTACAACCAGTTTAAAGTCCAGTTCAGATCAATCAGCTGCTGCGGTTCAGACCAATCAGCTGCTCCGGTTCAGACCAATCAGCTGCTCCGGTTCGGACCAATCAGCTGCTGCGGTTCGGACCAATCAGCTGCTCCGGTTCGGACCAATCAGCTGCTGCGGTTCAGACCAATCAGCTGCTCCGGTTCAGACTAATCAATACTCAGTCTTTCATCTGTATTTTCTGCTCTGTAAAAAACTTCTTCATTAAAAACAGGCTGCAGGATAAAAATCATAATTTATTGATTTAGAGAAACATTTTTAAATTACAAACATTATTTTGATGAGTTGTGTTAAAATAAATAAACTTTATTTTGTGAATCATTAAACTCACACGTGAGACGAAACTCGCAGGAGAAAAACTGAGGAAACATTTTACAAACACGTTTATAACTTCAGGGAACTTTGTGGTATTTTAGTTTCAGGAAACTCGTAACATTTATTTTATTGTTAAAAAAATAATTACAATCTACAGGAAACAGTGAAGAAAGTGAGTTTAATCAAAAAGGTCAAAATTTAACTACGAGAGAGTCAATCTGTCAAACGTTGTTGTATGATAACGTCGTTGTTCTGTTTTCAGGGCGCCACCATGTCGGGCTGTCTGCTGACTGAAGACCAGCTCCTCTGCTCCGTCTGTCTGGACGTCTTCACTCTTCCCGTCACGTTACCGTGTGGACACACCTTCTGTAAGTTCTGCATCACTCACCACTGGGACGTGAACGTCCTGTGCTGCTGTCCCGTGTGTCAGGAGCGTTTTGATTTGAGACCTGAGCTGCGGATCAATTACATCATCTCTCAGATGGCAGATCGCTCAAAACAATCAGCTGCAAAACAAGCCAGCAGCAGCAGCTCGCAGCAGCAACTTGTCACACCAGGAGACGTTTGCTGTGATGAATGTGTGGAGACTAAAGTGAAGGCGGTGAAGTCCTGCCTGGTGTGTCTGACCTCCTACTGTGAGACTCACCTGAAGCCTCACCTGACCACGCTGGGCCTGAGAAGACATCAGCTGATCGACCCCGTGGAGAACCTGGAGGCTCGGATGTGTCTGAAGCACGACAAACCGCTGGAGCTGTTCTGCAGGACGGACCGCACCAGCGTCTGCATGCTCTGCACTCTGCTGGATCACAAGTCTCACATCTGTGTTCCTCTGAAAGAAGAACACGGACGAAGGAAGGCCATGCTGGGGAGGACAGAAGGTAAAATGTACCAGATGATCCAGGAGAGGCAGCTGAAGTCTCAGGAGATAACGCTCTCTGCAAAGATAAATAAAGAAGCCGCAGACAGAGGCATGGCGGTCGGCGTTCAGGTCTTCACTGATCTGATGCACTTCCTTGACAGAGGTCTGTCCGAACTCATCGAGACGATCGAAGAGAAGATGAAAACATCCGACCAGCAGGCCGAAGGCTTCGTCGCAGAGCTGCAGCAGGAGATCAGTCAGCTGACGAAGAGGAGCACTGAGCTGGAGCAGCTCTCACACTCAGACGACCACTTCCATCTTCTCCAGAGTTTCTCCTCCATGAACGTCGCTCCGTCCATGAAGGACTGGACCGCGGTCGGCGTCCGTCAGCCGTTCTACGAGGAGGTGGTGAGGAGGGCTGTGGTGGGAGCTGTGGATCAGCTGCAGGACACATTCAGGACAGAGAAGAAGAAGCTGTTGGAGGCTGAGCTGAAGAGAGCTCAGCAGTACGAGGTGGAGGTGACTCTGGATCCTCAGACAGCGAGTCCCTGGCTCATCCTGTCCGACGACGGCAAACAAGTCAGTCTGGGGGACATGAAGAAGACGCTCCCAAACAGCCCAGGGAGATTTCATCCAGGAGGCGGAGTCTTAGCGAAGCAGAGTTTCTCCTCAGGCAGATTCTACTACGAGGTGCAGGTCAAGGAGAAGATGAAGTGGGATGTGGGCGTGGTCAAAGAGTCGATCAACAGGAAGGGAAAAGTGACGAAGATCCAGGACGGCGGGCTCTGGATTCTGAGTCTGAGGAAGGGCAGCGAGTACAGAGCCTGCGGAGGCCGCGAGGTTTATCTGAGTCTGACGTGGCATCCTCAGAGGGTCGGCGTGTTCGTGGACTACGAGGACGGTCTGGTCTCCTTTTATGACGTTGATGCTGCAGAGCTGATCTTCTCCTTCACCGGCTGCCTCTTCACCGAGAGACTCCTCCCATTCTTCAGCCCCGGCCCCTCCGCCCCCCTCATCATTTCTCCCGTCAAACACATTGATTAGATCTGCAGACTTCGTTTTTATTCTTTATCCAGTTTTCTCCCACTGCAGCTCAGTTCAGTTTTACGTGCAGAAGTTTTCTCAGGGCACTTTTCAGAGATGGGACTCTTTATAAAACAAACTGTTCCTGCCAAGAGCAGCACTGAGGCGACAGAAAAAAATATTTTAACAGACAGAAACCTCGAGCAGAAACCAATCAGCTGACTAAACTTCCAGCTGTGCTCGAATAATTGATGATAATTTATAAAACTTGTATTAAATGATCTGATCTGTAAATAAAGTCCTGACAGACGTGATTCTCCTGCTGGTCATGTCGGGTACTGCAGCGAACTTTACATTAACTTTTTAATCAATTAACTGTTTAATGTGACAGGAAATATTGATTATAGATGTGAGGAATTAACAGAAACAATCTCTAAACTACATGTTTGTTTTTGTTTTGATCTCCTCTAACAAACACTTTGTTTTTCTTTTTCTCTTTCAATTTTTCACTGTAAAAAAATAAAATAAAAATAAAGTTTAGAAGACTCAACTTTAAAACAACTGTCTCCACTAATGTTTTTACTTTTAAGTAAAATTCAAACTGATTTAATAATGTACTTTTCTTCTTTGGATAAACTTTTAGAAACTGAAAGGATTCTTTATTTAAAAAATTGTTCACCTGATTTATATTAAATTATTGAACATTATTCACTTTAATCAGTTTGCTCCGTGATTTTGAAACAAGGTGATTTCAGGTAAAAGGTTTCAGGTTTGAGCGTCTCAGCTCTTTAAACTTGACGTGTATCAATCGATTTGATTGGTCTGAGGTTGCTCAGGTGGGCGGGGCATGGGCATTGACTCACTTTGGGACAGAAAACTGCACAGTGAGTGAGCTGACAGACTAAACACTTGTCAATAATAAGCTGATAAATCAATAAGAAGCAAATGAATGTCTAGAAGTATTGATTTATAATCTATAATCTTGTTATCAGATAAAATGTTGATATTTTAATGTTCCTCTTATTTATGTGATCAATATATTATCAGTGTTTTACTGTTATTTGACTAATAAATACAATGTAATTTTACTTTATAATGAAGATGTGTTTTGAAATTAAAGTTTAAGTGTTTTCAGAAATGACTCTTTCCTGTTTGACCCGTTTGAACCTGTTTGAACCCGTTTGAACCCGTTTGAACCTGTTTGAATCTGTTTGAACCCGTTTGAACCTGTTTGACCCGTTTGAACCCGTTTGAACTGTTTGAATCTGTTTGAATCTGTTTGAACCCGTTTGAACCTGTTTGAACCTGTTTGAACCTGTTTGAATCTGTTTGAACCTGTTTGAATCTGTTTGATCCATTTGAATCTGTTTGAACCCGTTTGAACCTGTTTGAACCCGTTTGAACCTGTTTGAATCTGTTTGAACCAGTTTGAACCCGTTTGAATCTGTTTGAACCCGTTTGAACCCGTTTGAATCTGTTTGAATCTGTTTGAACCTGTTTGAATCTGTTTAAACCTGTTTGAATCTGTTTGAACCCGTTTGAACCTGTTTGAACCTGTTTGAATCTGTTTGACCCGTTTGAATCTGTTTGAACCTGTTTGACCCGTTTGAACCTGTTTGACCCGTTTGAACCTGTTTGAACCTGTTTGAACCTGTTTGAACCCGTTTGAACCTGTTTGAACCCGTTTGAACCTGTTTGAACCCGTTTGAACCCGTTTGATCCTGTTTGACCCGTTTGAACCTGTTTGACCCGTTTGAACCTGTTTGAACCCGTTTGAACCTGTTTGACCCGTTTGAACCTGTTTGACCCGTTTGAATCTGTTTGAACCCGTTTGAACCTGTTTGACCCGTTTGAACCTGTTTGAACCGGTTTGAATCTGTTTGAACCCGTTTGAACCTGTTTGAACCCGTTTGAATCTGTTTGAACCTGTTTGACCCGTTTGAACCTGTTTGACCCGTTTGAACCTGTTTGACCCGTTTGAATCTGTTTAAACCTGTCCCACACTGGGACATCTGATAAATGTTTTTAACGAGCTGTGGGGCCTCAGCCAATTCAACACAGAAATATTAAAAACATCTGTATTAATCATAAGAACATATTTTAATGGTCCACAGGTAATCTGAGTCATCAATAAGTGATGATATGTAGAGTCCTCTCAGTCTTTACTGCAGTACAAGTACAAATACTCGAGTAAAAGTAGAAGTATTGATTCAACTTGTTTACTGCAGTAAAAGTTAAAAAAGTTCAGGCTCTGAAATGTCCTCAGAGTATAAAAGTAAAAGGCTGAGGAAAATGCAAACACTAATTAAATGAATGAACATTTCATCCTTTGATTAAAACAAGAAAATACAAAATATCAGGTGTTGGTATTTTGTATTGTTTTGTCACATGATAAAAATAAACCTTACAGTAATGTTTAATATCTCAGCTGTTTTAACAAACATGAGATTTGTTTTGCAGTTTGCTGACAGCACAGAAGATTTTCTTTCTTTAAAAGTTGTATAACATCAATAGTGTAAAGTCCCTTTTACTGCGGACAGAAACCCTCTCAGATCTCTGTTCACTGTTAAAAGGTCCAATCAGAAGCAGTCACAGGTATTGATCAGCTCCAGCTCCGATCAGCAGTGATGGAAACACGACACCCTGGTGCAAATTTTCATCCATGTGCCGCTCGGATTGACTCGCTTTGACTCACAGCACAGTCGTTCATTTAGCTGAAGTCTTTATTTAAGTGTCTGATCAGTGGATGAACATTTGATTTATTCCTCACAGTCCACACTTATTTTTCTAACAGGTTTAATTATGAAGCAGCAAAATTAGGACATGTTGTGTTTTCATCAGTAGAAACACGAACACGATTCCTCTCAGCTGACAGTGAACATGAAAAAATAAAATAAAGCAGAAACCTGAGAAACAGCAGAGAAACTAAACTTCAGACCAAAGAGAAGAAGTTAAAAGTCCTGAGAGCTGAAGACACTTTTAAAGAGCCTCTTTCTCTCCTGCACACTGTAAAACCAAAGACAGATTTATCTACTGACAACGAGAAAAAGGTCAGTCGTTTATTTTAGATTGTTCTGCCATAAACATGTACGTCTTCTTCAAGATTAGTAATGATTTATTATAACTCATAAACAGGCACCTACTCATTTGCTGAACATTCAGCATCAATTTGAACTCTAATAACCTTGAAATATTAAACCAACCCAGAGTAGAAGTTTCAAAGGCAGACAGGTTGTTGTCATAATTTTTAATAAGTAATTTCTGATGACATATTGTGACAGTTTTTGACATATCAAAATAATTATTTTCCAGAGAGAAAATACTTTGCTGATTAATGGAAAGTGAAGATCTGCTCCTTGAATTAAATATGTAGTTGTGGTCATGATAACATATAAACTGCTTAGTAGTGAAACTCACCTTATATCAACACAGTTATCAGAAAATGAGGAGGAGGAGACAGGACAGCTAACGCAGCTCTGAAAAATGTAATAAATAATGCAGAGAGAATCTGTAACAACGAGAAAATAGTTTTATGTCATCAATCACACCATAACACTTTCTCTCCAGTGTGAACAGCTCTGCTTATTTAATGCACTTGAAGTTGTGCATGTTTTCCCACGCTGCTCACAGCTGCACGGCGTCTATCCAGAGTGAACACGGCTGTGATAATTCAGGTCACTCGAAGTTGTGAATGTTTTCCCACACCGCTCACACCAGTATGGTCTCTCTCCAGTGTGAACACGGTGGTGTGATTTCAGATCGTGTGATGTAGTGAAAGCTCTCCCACACTGGTCACAGCTGTACGGTTTCTCTCCAGTGTGAAATCGCTGGTGTAACCGTAGTTTATTTGATTCAGTGAAAGCTTTCCCACATTGATCACAGCTGTACGGTTTCTCTCCAGTGTGAATTCGTTTATGTGTTTTTAAGTGACTTGGCCTGGTGAAAGCTTTCCCACACTGATCGCAGCTGAATGGTTTCTCTCCGGTGTGAATGCGCTGGTGCAGGATGAGGTAACCTGATGTGTTGAAAGCTTTCCCACACTGGTCACAGCTGAACGGTTTCTCTCCAGTGTGAATCCGTCGGTGCCTCATTAGGTAAGTTGATGAGAGGAAAACTTTCCCACAGTAGTCACAGCTGTACAGTTTCTCTCCAGTGTGAACTCTCTGATGTAGCTTTAAATTGCCCGCTGTTGTGAAGGATTTGTCACAGTCTGGACAGTGATGATGTTTGAGTTTCTACAGCAACAGAAAGAGACACAGAGAGTCAGTAAGTGTCCCTGGTGTGGCTCAGACCTCAGACCAGTGATTGATCATCACTGATAACTCTTTGACATTTCATAACAATGAACAGAAATTATACCATAATCACAGACTTTGGGAAATCAAAAGAACAGCTGACTATTATAATTCAAAAAGTCAAAATTATGAGTTAAAAGGTCATAAAGTTGTAATTAAGTGATAATGTTAGAAAAATATGATGTTATACTTGATATACAGGGTTAACTAGGTGAACTGAAGTATCGGTGCTGAACATAGATGTGATTGTGCAGGCGTGTGAGAAAGAAACCTCTTGTTTTGTTTTAAGGACATCGTGCTCATCTGCCCTCGAAGCTCCGGAGGAATGAGAACATCAGCAGGAATGTCAAATCTCCGCCCGTCTTACATTATAAAAACCTCATGTGAACGTTGTATTAATGAACAACTACATTACAGACTGTGTGTGTTGAAGTGAAGTTTTCACTAAATATTCGACTCTTTTGAATCTCAGACTTCGTTCTTGTGTCTTTTGTAGAATTTCTCTAACAGATAAAAATCAGTTATGAGAACGAGAAAAGTCGTAACTGCGAATTAAATTGCCAAAATTATGAGATAAGTCACAACTATGATTTATTTATTTGAAATTATGAGAAAAAATGTAGAAAATTCTGCAATAAGTCAACTGTGAGAAAAAATAATTATGAAGTAAAAAGTCAAAATTATAATAAAAAGTCAATTATGAGAAAAATCATAATTGAATAGTTGTAATTATGAGATAAAAAACTGAAATATAAGATTTAAGTTCAATTATGAGAAGAAGTGAAATTTAAAAAATCCTCATGATGAACAACACAGTCAAGACAACAGATACAAATCTGATTATGAGATAAAATCACGAGATAAAAAGCTGAAAATGATGTTGGAGCTCAGATCCTCATCAGGTCTCCTGACTCAGCTCAGATCAGGAGACTCGGCTGGAGGCCCTGCTGGAGCCGCCGCCGCCGCCCTGTGGGCCCACGGGGACGGACCGGGTAAACCCAAACATGTGGTGAGGAGGAGGAGGTCTTCAACTCCCACTAACTGTTCCACTAAGACAGTTTAACTCGGTCTCGTCCTCGCTGACTCAGGTCAGGCTAAAACTGCACCATGAGCGAGCACGGAGAAAACCAGCAGCCCAGAACAGCTGACGGTCAAAAAGAGGAGAAAACCAGTTTTCTTCTCAGCTGTGTTGATACACATATGAAAAGTTTTTTTTTTGTTTTTTTTTTCATGGTCTAGTGTTGGAAAAAAAAAATAGAATAAATAAATCTTCATGTCAGTGTTTTAAGAATCACAGTAACTTTCGGGGCAGCCGACACTAATTTCCCAGATTTCTTTGATTGATTTTTGATTAATGTGTTTTATATTAAATTTAGTTTCCAGGTGTGTGATGAAAACATAAACAAACAAGTTATCATTCATTAAAACCGGGTTACTATGGTTACCTGTCATCACATCAGATGATTTATTTATATTGATGCAGATCAGGTGTCACAACCTGCGGCGCCATCTACAGGTACCAGCAGAGAAAATACCAAAATATACACTTACAGACTTTCTGTGTAAACTTCTGCGTAATATAACTTTAATAAATGAGGTGATAGTTGTTGTGTTCATTAGTGTGACTCTAATGACTGAATAACAGATTGATCAGATAATATTCTCTGATAGAAAACTGATATTATACATGTTCGGGGCCTCAGTCTGTGATTGGTCAGCCGAGGTCACGTGATAAACTAACTCTTTGCAGTCGGACCAGAAATGATTTATAAATGGTTTTATTTCAGCAGCACTGTTGTCTGATCGTCGCAGACAGAAGCAGAGTGTCGGTACTCACCCCGGTTCTGGTCCCGGTGCTACAGCCCGGTTCCGGCTCGTTTTCATCAGAACTTTTCTGTCCGGAGTTTTCTCGCGTTGTCGCTGCCTCCGCCATCTTGTCTCTGCGTTGTCCGTGGATACGGCCGTTAATGTGTGGCGGGTAATTTACAGTGTTAACAAGTCACCTTGTGTGTGAGTCAACAAAGAAAAATCACAGACAAACATATGACATGAAACAGTTCGTTATATTTCAGAATATATTTTGTTCTATTTCTGTAAGAGAGTTTAGTTCAGGCAGATGAGCGGACACCTGTGCAGCGGGGTCCTGAACTCCGCATATAAACAGGAAGAGACGGTAACTACAGCTGTTTTCTGTTAAAATGTGTCCTGAAGTTCAGTTTAAAGGCTGAATTCATGATGTTTG
>JAJHUR010140634.1:902917-915804 GCA_027495735.1 Lutjanus campechanus | reverse complement strand
TTACAGAAAACACATGAAATATGTGTGCTAAGGGCAGCTAATGAATCAAGTCAACATCGCTAATGTTAACGTTTACAGCTATATGAGTAAGTAGTAAGTTAGCTCTCTGTTTACGCTAACATTAGCAGCTAACTAGCCAGTTAGCTTACCGAGACGACAGCCCCTCTTCATCGTTGTCACAAGACACAACGCAGATATTGCATTGCACGCTCTTCTCCTTTGTTTTCTTAAAATGCTCCCACACTTTTGAGCTCCGTTGCCGCCGGGTAGCAATGATACCAGAGCCCGTCTGGTAAAACTTCCAGTGACATCACGGCTGACCCCGATTACCACAACTGTGCATGTGTGTTAAGGACAGAAAGGCAGACACGGCACTGGAAGGTGCCGCAGCAGTTTTGAGAGAAAAACAAAGAAAAAACACGACGCGTCGACTATTAAATTAGTTGTCGACTATTTTAATAGTCGACATAATCGTGACTAGTCGACTAATCGTGGCAGCCCTAGTCTGGACTGGAGACAGGTCTGGACTGTAGACAGGTCAGTCTGGTACCTGAACTCTTTTACTGTTGGAACACATCCACAATGTGTCTCAGCATCATCGTCTCTCTGAAATAATCAGGGACGTCTCTGAGACAGACGTCAGGATGGCAGCATATGTGGCTCCAAATCCCCCCCAAACCATCACAGCTGCTGGTGGGAACAATCAATCACATTATTGATTAATGGAGGAAATGATCAACAGACTGATCGATAATAAAATAACTGTTACAGTCAGTGAGGAGGTTCTTGTGGTCAGTGAGGAGGAACGGGAACGCTGCATATTTACACTCTGCTACCAACGCCCAGGAGGGTTCTCAGGTTCTTTTGATGGTTTCAAAGGTTCTTGTGGAAGTTTCAGATGTTCTAGTGGTGTTCTGTGTCTCACTGACTCAGCCTGTCTGTCCCTCAGAGGTTCTGATGAACACAAAGCTGGAGACGTCTGACCTGCGATGGACGAACCATCCAGCTGATGACCCACAGGTACACACACACACACACGCACGCACGCACACACACACACACGCGCACACACACGCACGCACACACACAGTCTCTGTTAGCTCTCGGCTAACATTTACCATTGAATTGAATGAGGAATGCTAACCCGTAGCCCGTCTGTGTCTCTGCAGTGGGAGGAAGTGAGCGGATTGGACGATGAGTCGAACAGCGTACGGACCTATCAGATCTGCACCCCGGACAGTCCGTCCTCCTATTGGCTGAGGACACGCTGGATCCCCAGGAAGGCGGCGACCACCCTCTACGTTGAGATCCGGTTGGTTGATTGGATTCCCAGATTTGACTGATTATTGATCTGTAATTAGAAAACAAAGTCTACTGATCGTCTGTCTGATAAGTGATTGATTGGTGATCAATAATCTTTCCTCCAGGTTCACCATGATGGAGTGTTCCGGTCTGAACCGCCGTCACTGTAAAGAAACCTTCAACCTGTATTACTACCAGTCGGACAGCGATGAGGCCACGCCCACTCACCCGGCCTGGATGGAGAACCCGTACACCAAGGTGTCCACGGTGGCGGCCGACCACCTGCTGCGCCGTGGCGGCGAGAGACGCTCCAACGTCAAACTGCTGCGCCTGGAGCAGCTAGGGGGGGCGGGGCTCTACCTGGCCTTCCACACTCAGGGCGCCTGCATGGCGCTGCTCTCCGTACGCGTCTTCTACAGGAAGTGCCCGCCCCTCCGCCGCGCCTTTGCCTCCTTCCCCGAAACCATCCCCCACTCGCTGGTGGAGCAGGTAACTACGTCGTCACCGTGGCAACGCCAGGGTTCAGACAGTCACGTGATTTATTTAGAAAAGTAAAAACGGCATTATCGGTTACTGAAGGAAGTGGAGGTGTGGTCATGTATTTTCAAAATAAAAGCCTCAGGATCAGATTTGTAGAATAAAAGCCTTGTAATTTATAAAACAGGATAATTTTATGACAAAATAAAAGTATGATCATGTTGTTAAGATAAAACCTTAATGAGGCGCATTACAAAATAAAAGCTTCATAATTGAGTTTTCAAAGTAAAAGTTTTAGGCTTTAATTTTGAAACTCTTCTCTTTGTGTGTGTGTGTGTGTGTGTGTACTGCAGGCTCAGGGTGTGTGTGTGGAGAACGCCGTGACTCCGCCCGGTGAACAGTCGCGGCCTCCCACCATGCTTTGCGGCGAGGATGGTCAGTGGGTGGGGCAGCCGACATCCAGCTGCGCCTGTCGCCCCGGATACGAGGCGGGCACAACCGACGTGCACTGTCGAGGTGAGACAGTTTACAAAATAAAAGCACCATCAGACTCATTTATTTTCCAAAGTAAAGGCGTCTTCAGTGTGAGAGGTGAAGAGTGTTTGTTCGTTATCAGCACTTAAAATTCCTTCTGCTCACACACACACACACACACACACAGAGTCACACACACACACACAGAGTCACACACACACACACAACACACACACACACACACACACACACACACACACACAGAGTCACACACACACACACACACACACACTCTCAGTGTAAACAGAGGGCTGTGGTTGGTTTACACAGAGAGACGCTGGAGACAGAAGTGTTGACAGTCTGACAGAAAAGGCACCGAAGAAGAAGAAGAAGAGGGTTTAAAGTTCCTGTTAGAACAGGAGAACCTTGTCATGTTCTGGTTATTAAACATGGATGTAGAACCTTCTGTCGGTACAGTCAGAGCGGCGTTCCTCTGCTGCAGCAGAACTCTGGAACACTGTTCCTGTCTGACATGATGTGGGGGAGGGAACGTGTGCAGAGTGATGACTGAAACCACCCAAGGACAAACAGAGAGTGAGACAGAGTGAGACAGAGTGAACGTCAGAGTGAGACAGACTGAACGTCAGAGTGAGACAGACTGAACGTCAGAGTGAACGACAGAGTGAACATCAGAGTGAACGTCAGAGTGACACAGAGTGAACGTCAGATTGAGACAGAGTGAGACAGAGTGAACGTCAGAGTGAGACAAACTGAACGTCAGAGTGAGACAGACTGAACGTCAGAGTGAACGACAGAGTGAACATCAGAGTGAACGTCAGAGTGACACAGAGTGAACTTCAGATTGAGACAGTGTGCGTCAGTGAACATCAGAGTGACAGAGTGAACATCAGAGTGAGACAGAGTGAACTTCAGAGGGAACGTCAGAGTGAACGTCAGAGTGAACGTCAGATTGAGACAGAGTGAACATCAGAGTGAGATAGAGTGACAGAGTGAACTTCAGAGTGAGACAGTGAACGTCAGTGAACATCAGAGTGACAGAGTGAACATCAGAGTGAGACAGAGTGAACTTCAGAGGGAACGTCAGAGTGAACGTCAGAGTGAACGTCAGATTGAGACAGAGTGAACATCAGAGTGAGATAGAGTGACAGAGTGAACTTCAGAGTGAGACAGTGAACGTCAGTGAACATCAGAGTGACAGAGTGAACATCAGAGTGAGACAGAGTGAACTTCAGAGGGAACGTCAGAGTGAACGTCAGAGTGAACGTCAGATTGAGACAGAGTGAACATCAGAGTGAGATAGAGTGACAGAGTGAACTTCAGAGTGAGACAGTGAACGTCAGTGAACATCAGAGTGACAGAGTGAACATCAGAGTGAGACAGAGTGAACTTCAGAGGGAACGTCAGAGTGAACGTCAGATTGAGACAGAGTGAACGTCAGAGTGACACAGAGTGAACGTCAGATTGAGACAGAGTGAACGACAGAGTGAACGTCAGAGTGAGACAGAGTGATACAGAGTGAACGTCAGAGTGAGACAGAGTGAACGTCAGATTGAGACAGAGTGAACGACAGAGTGAACGTCAGAGTGACACAGAGTGAACGTCAGATTGAGACAGAGTGAACGACAGAGTGAACATCAGAGTGAGACAGAGTGATACAGAGTGAACGTCAGAGTGATACAGAGTGAACGTCAGAGTGAGACAGAGTGAACGTCAGAGTGACAGAGTGAACGTCAGAGTGAGACAGAGTCAATGTCAGATTGAGACAGAGTGAACATCAGAGTGAGACAGAGTGACAAAGTGAACGTCAGAGTGAGACAGAGTGAAATGTCAGAGTGACACAGAGTGAACGTCAGAGTGAATGTCAGAGTGATACAGAGTGAATGTCAGAGTGAGACAGAGTGAACGTCAGAGTGAGACAGAGTGAACGTCAGACTGATACAGAGTGAGACAGAGTGAACGTCAGAGTGAGACAGAGTGAACATCAGAGTGACAGAGTGAACGTCAGAGTGACAGAGTGAACATCAGAGTGATACAGAGTGAGACAGAGTGAACGTCAGAGTGAGACAGAGTGAACGTCAGAGTGAGACAGAGTGAACATCAGAGTGACAGAGTGAACGTCAGAGTGACAGAGTGAACATCAGAGTGACAGAGTGAACGTCAGATTGAGACAGAGTGAACGTCAGAGTGAGACAGTGAACGTCAGAGTGAACGTCAGAGTGAGACAGAGTGAACATCAGAGTGAGACAGAGTGAACGTCAGAGTGAGACAGAATGAACGTCAGAGTGAGACAGAGTGAACATCAGAGTGAGACAGAGTGTAAAAAATAGTTGAGACAACATTTTAAATCAACGTTCTGTAAAGAGATTCTTGAAGTTTGAGACGAACTCAAATTTTCTGACTTCAGAAATAAATTTTAAAAAGTTTTGTTGATCTTTAAAGAGGACATATTATGCTCATTTTCGGGCCTTTGTACTGAGTCTTGGACTCTTATAGAGCAGCTACATGCAATTACCCGCACACAAAGCTTTGTAGATCTTCAGGACAATGTCTGTCTCTGCTCCTCTTTTCTCCTCTTTTCTTGTCGCGCCAAAAACGGTTCGTGTAGTTTACTCCACCCCCCAGCCCGTTCCCGAGGACTTCCGAATTGCTGCCGAGCGGTGCCGAACTCCGCCTCCTCATTATACCGCTGCAGCAGCAGAGAGCCTCGGGCTCTGTGCAGGAGTAAACTTTATTACTTTTCTCTTTTGAAAATGACAAGTTTTGAAATACAGCCGTATGTGTTGGATCCCGAAGTTTCTCCAGAACAGAGGTTACTTCATGACGTCTCTGAATGGTAGGAGCAGCTTGTTATTGTCATAACCTGTTTATCTCTGCGGTGTAGGTGTTTCGTTTTCGGCTAATCCAGCTTCGTACTGGCTCATGTTGACAAACAGTCCGTGTGAAATGCCGTAGACAGACAAACACAGAGGTGTTTTTATTTTGCTGGCCGTGAAAAAGCAACTCTATCCACTTCTGCCTGGTGCTAACTGCTAACACTGTGAAGTCGTAGAGAGCAGCCGCGCACAGCGATACAACTCCCGAAGCAGAGCGGGGGAGACGGCAGCCAGGCAGCCTGCAGCAGCCTCAGAGCATTATGCCGGGACATTACCATATAAGCGAGTCGGGAACGGATTGACGTCAATGTTACCTTCTGTTATAAAAAACTCGGCAAAACAGAGCGTTCAGAGCCTCCAAAACAGCTGCAGGGCTCACGTCCAAATGCACAAACCTCGTTTATTTGACGCGGTGGCATCGTTTAACACGAGTATGCAACATTGTAACAACATTTATAGCTCAGAAACGATGAAAAAGCATAATAGGTCCCCTTTAATCTTTAGTCGAGATGATTTTATTTCTTTACATCAACTTGAATGTTTGAGTTTGAGAAATAAAAAAATAGTTCATATTGGATTATTTCACAGAGTCACTTCACAGATAAATTAAATCGTCCACATGTTTGGATCAATATTTCAACCTCTGATCATCATCAATCAATAGATCGATTGATGGGAACAGTTTGAAAAACACATCCGACATGTGGATGGCAGCTCATGTCGCTCCAATTGCAACGACGTCATCTCGGACTTTGGGAACCACTGATCAACATTTTTCACCAATAAAAACTATTGATCGATTAATGGAGAAAATATTGAACCGACTGTAATCATCGTCAGTAAAACGAGTCGTTACCTGCTCGTCCCTGATTGATCAGTAATGACCGTACAGGTGAACATGTTATTGACACCTGAAGAAGAAACTTGATTACACCTGCAGCTGTTTGTGTTCATAATGATTAATAATAATCAGTAATGATCAATAACTCTAATGGAGATTTTAAAAGAAGCAGGAGGTGGAGAACTCCGACAGGATCAGTCGTCCTCTCCTGTTTCCGTCTTTTCTCGAGTGTCTCTGCTGGACGGAGCCTCTCTGAGGTCGCCGCAGCAGCTTCCTGTTATTCTCTGTGAGGTCAGAGGTCAGCTGACTGCAACCAGGAAGTGCTGCCGTGGCGACAGCAGGCGGGCGGGTGCTGCTGCTCCTGACCTGTTGATTCAGGTCACATTCAGGGACGGTCCGTTGACTCCCAGTCATGTTCTGCAGATCTGAATCCGACTCACAGTTAGAACCTGAGAACACTGGAGCTGATGATGATGATGATGACATCACAGAGTAAATAATCAGATATCAATATATGGATCAATGATTCCTATGATATAATAACTCTTAATCTGGTCTCCTGCAGTTTTCACACCTCAGGAAGCTTCATATTTGTTAAAGGTGTGTGTGTGTGTGGGGGGGGGGGCTTTTAACTGTGTCCCTGAATGTAGCCTGGGGGGGAGGGGGAGGGGAGGAGGGGGTTGAAAGCCTGACTGAGTGAAAGGTTCAGAGGTCAACTTCTGCTGCTTAATCTACCGGCCTCCCTTTGTGTGTGTGTGTGTGTGTGTGTGTGTGTGTGTGTGCGCACTGAGTTGGCGGGGGCTGGTGGTGATGACATCATGGCAGCACTTTCCACATCCTGTTGAAGTCAAGGTCTCTTCCTGTCTCTCTGTGTGATGTTCCTCGTGTCTCCGTCCACTCATTGTTCACACACACACACACACACACACACACACACACACACACACACCTCACGCATCAACAGTTTCAGTCACTTCAGTTTTAATCAAACAAACAAGGGCAAATTGTTTGTTTGTTTGTTTGTTTGTTGGGGACTATTTTCAGCAGTGGATGAATCAACATGTTTTTCTGTCACTTAGTTTGTGTTGTGTGACTTTTGGTGGTTTAAAGCTAAAAGTTTGTCTTGAAATAGTAAAAATGTAAAATATAAAATGATGGTTGAGTTTCTCATCAAGCTTCAGTAAAGATCAGAGTGAACATAAACTTTCAGAAAGAGGCTAATGCTATTGATGGCTAACACTGGATGATACATTCAAGAATAAAAGACAACTATTAGGTTAAAGCCAATGATTTAAAAGAAAACCAGAGGCTAGTGCTAATAACAGCTGACTTATTAGAATGATAAAGGACAAGTGTAATGCTCTCTGATGCTTGTTGCTCTATATGAATGCTAATGCTAACTGCTAACTCAGCCAAATAACACTGTCTCCAAACCACGCTAATGCTAACTCTGTGTCTATCTGTCTGCAGCCTGTCCATCAAATCAGTTTAAGTCAGAGTCAGGACCTGGAGGATGTGTCCCCTGTCCAGACAAGAGCAAGACGCGGATCCCAGGCTCCGCCTACTGTCCATGTGAGGCTGGTTACTATCGCGCCGACTCGGACCCGACGCACATCGCCTGCACCCGTAAGACTGACCCACTCTTTCTTTCTTTCTTTCTTTCTTTCTTTCTTTCTCAGAGTCCAAATGGACCAAATGTCTTCTTCTGTCCAACCAACAGTCCAAAACCGAAAGACTTTTCATTTATTGACAGAAATGACAAAGAAAAGCAGCAAATCTTCATATTTAAGAGGCTGAAACCAGACGATGTTTAACATTTCTGACAAATGACTCATCTAAGACTAATAACTGATAATGAAACGATTCATCGATTATCAATATAGTAACAATAGATCCTGCAGAGCCACAAAAGACATTAAAGAGGACATATTATGCTCATTTTCGGGCCTTTGTACTGAGTCTTGGACTCTTATAGAGCAGCTACATGCGATTACCCGCACACAAAGCTTTGCAGATCTTCAGGAAGATGTCTCTCTCTGCGCCCCTTTTCTCATCGCGCCAAAAACGGTTCGTGTAGTTTACTCCACCCCCCAGCCCTTTCCCGAGGACTTCCGAATTGCTGCCGAGCGGTGCCGAACTCCGCCTCCTCATTATACCGCTGCAGCAGCAGAGAGCCTCGGGCTCTGTGCAGGAGTAAACTTTATTACTCTACTCTTTTGAAAATGACAAGTTTTGAAATACAGCCGTATGTGTTGGATCCCGAATCTGATCGGAGTTACAGACTGGACAGCCTGAAGTTTCTCCAGAACAGAGGTTACTTCATGACGTCTCTGAATGGTAGGAGCAGCTTGTTATTGTCATAACCTGTTTATCTCTGCGGTGTATGTGTGTCGTTTTCGGCTAATCCAGCTTCGCACTGGCTCATGCTGACAAACAGTCGTGTGAAATGCCGTAGACAGACAAACACAGAGGTGTTTTTATTTTGCTGGCCGTGAAAAAGCAACTCTATCCACTTCTGCCTGGTGCTAACTGCTAACACTGTGAAGTCGTAGAGAGCAGCCGCGCACAGCGATACAACTCCCGAAGCAGAGCGGGGGAGACGGCAGCCAGGCAGCCTGCAGCAGGCTCAGAGCATTATGCCGGGACATTACCATATAAGCGAGTCGGGCACGGATTCACGTCAATGCAACCTTCTGTTATAAAAAACTCGGCAAAACAGAGCGTTTCAGAGCCGTCCAAAACGGCCGCGGGGCTCACGTCCAAATGCACAAACCTCGTTTATTTGACGCGGTGGCATCGTTTAACACGAGTATGCAACATTGTAACAACATTTATAGCTCAGAAACGATGAAAAAGCATAATAGGTCCCCTTTAAACAAAGCTGAGGACTGATCAGGACCGAACACACACACACACACACACACACACACACACACACGCACACACAGAAACCAGCTCTATTATACTGCCAACAACTCCACACGCCCCTTTAACCACATCACCCCGGGCAACGATAATTAGACCAAATTAATAGGCTCATTACCTCTGTGTGTGTGTGTGTGTGTGTGTGTGTGTGTGTGTAAGCAGAGACGTCTTATCTGTGAGGACGTCCATCAGTCACTCAGCCGGACACAAAGAGACAAAGACTGTCTGATAATCAGATAATCAATCAGTCCTAATCAATCACTTCTATTTGCTTTTCAAAGAGGAAAAACAAAATCAGCTCCATCAAACTCCATTTCCCTTCTTCTTCAGTAGAATTCCAGGTTTTTACGTCCCTCTGATCTGCCTGTGAGTCTGAACTCAGGTCAGTCTAACTCGTGGTTTGACCTCTGACCTCTGACCCCTCCCCCCTCAGGCCCCCCCTCTGCTCCCCGCTCCATCGTGAGTCAGATCAACGACACCTCGGTGACTCTGGAGTGGAGCGAGCCGCTGGAGCGAGGAGGACGCATGGACCTGACCTACAGAGTCCTGTGCGCGCTGTGCGGGACGGCTACCGCCACCAAGGTACCCCGCGCCCTGACAGAACCCTGACAGAACGCCAACAGAATCCTGACAGAACCCTGACAGAACCCTGACAGAACCCCGACAGAACTCTGACAGAACCCCGACAGAATCCTGACAGAACCCAGACAGAACCTCGACAGAACCCAGACAGAACTCCGACAGAACCCCGACAGAACCCAGACAGAACCCTGACAGAACCCCGACAGAACCCTGACAGAACCCCGACAGAACTCTGACAGAACCCCGACAGAACCTCGACAGAACCATGACAGAACTCTGACAGAACCCTGACAGAACCATGACAGAACCATGACAGAACCCTGACAGAACTCTAACAGAACCCTGACAGGACCCTGACAGAACCCTGACAGAACCCCGACAGAACTCTGACCTGGTCCTGGGGATCAAAACATGAACCGACACAGTACTGACATTCAGACATGTGAGACCAGGTACAGCAAGGCCAGAATCACAGAGACCAGTGAGGCCAGTTAGAGCAGAAACAGTCAGACCAGTGAGACCAGTTAGAACTGAACCAGTGAGACCATTTAGAGCAGAAACAGACCAGTTTCCTCCCCTCTGACTCCACCCCCTCCTGTCTCCTCCTCAGGGATTGGTCGGTTCCTGTTCTCCGTGTGATGACAGCGTTCTGTACCGGCCGGCGCAGCGCGGTCTCACTCAGCGCCGCGTTGTCATCTGGGGACTCCGCCCACACACCAAGTACACCTTCACTGTCCAATCGCTGAACGGCGTCTCTGCACTCAGCCAATCAGAGCCAGCCTCCGACAGAGTCAACGTCACGACCAGCAGAGATGGTACACAGCACACATCACACTACATTACCCAGAATGCCTTTGACACCCACACATTTATAAAATAAAGGTACCTAAATCTTATTACAAAATAAAAGTATTACTATTTAGTCTACAAAATAAAATCCTTATCATTCACTTTACAGAATAAAAGCTTCTACATTGGATTTACACAATAAAAGCCTGGAAATTTAGTTTAGAAAATAAAACATTATTTTCTTACAAAATAAAAGCTTCATCATTTAGATTCTAAAATAAAAGTACAGTCACTTAGTCTACAAAATAAAAGTATTGATATTTACTCTATAAAATCAAATCCTCATCATCTTCTTTACAAAATAAAAGCTTCATTGTTGAGTTTACAAAGTAAAAGTCTTATAATCATACGATATTTTAAAAGCATAAATTATATTTACAGACTCTGATTTGTGTGTGTGTGTGTGTGTGTGTGTGTCTCTGTGTGTGTAGTTCCACCTCCAGTGTCCGGCCTGAGGAGGGCGGCAGCCTCGGAGACCAGTTTGTCTCTAGAGTGGAACATTCCAGTTCTGCAGGACCAGTACCAGATCCTGGACTACCAGCTCCGCTACAGCCCCAAGGTACACACACACACACACACACACACACACAGTGCAGGTGTCACAGACTGTGATGTAACTGCTGATGTCATCCTGGTCAGGATGGCGAGGAGGCGGGTCAGTGGCAGTACGTGTCCAGCAGGTCTTCTTCGGTAGTGCTGACGGGGCTGCAGAGGGCGGTGCAGTATCAGGTTCAGGTCCGCGCTCGCTCGCAGGCCGGATACGGATCGTTCAGCACGGCGAGCAGCTTCAATACACTGCCTGATGGTACGAGGTCACCTGTCTGTCTGTCTGTCTGTCTGTCTGGTCTGTCTGTCTGTCTGTCTGTCTGTCTGTCTGTCTGTCTGTTCTCCTGTCTGTTCTGTCTGTCTGTCTGTCCTGTCTGTCTGTCTGTCTGTTCTCCTGTCTGTTCTGTCTGTCTGTTCTGTCTGTCTGTCTGTCTGTTCTCCTGTCTGTTCTGTCTGTTCTGTCTGTCTGTTCTCCTGTCTGTTCTGTCTGTCTGTTCTGTCTGTTCTCCTGTCTGTCTGTCTGTCTGTCTGTCTGTCTGTCTGTCTGTTCTCCTGTCTGTCTGTCTGTCTGTCTGTCTGTTCTCCTGTCTGTCTGTCTGTTCTGTCTGTCTGTTCTGTCTGTCTGTCTGTCTGTTCTTCTGTCTGTTCTGTCTGTCTGTCTGTACTCCTGTCTGTCTGTCTGTTCTCCTGTCTGTCTGTTCTCCTGTCTTTTCTGTCTGTTCTGTCTGTCTGTTCTCCTGTCTGTCTGTCTGTTCTCCTGTCTGTCTGTCTGTTCTCCTGTCTGTTCTGTCTGTCTGTCTGTTCTCCTGTCTGTCTGTCTGTCTGTTCTCCTGTCTGTCTGTTCTGTCTGTCTGTCTGTCTGTTCTCCTGTCTGTTCTCCTGTCTGTCTGTCTGTCTGTTCTGTCTGTCTGTTCTCCTGTTTGTCTGTCTGTTCTCCTGTCTGTTCTGTCTGTCTTTCTGTCTGTTCTCCTGTCTGTTCTCCTGTCTGTCTGTCTGTCTGTCTGTCTGTTCTCCTGTCTGTCTGTCTGTTCTGTCTGTCTGTTCTCCTGTCTGTCTGTCTGTTCTCCTGTCTGTTCTGTCTGTCTGTTCTCCTGTCTGTCTGTCTGTCTGTTCTCCTGTCTGTTCTGTCTGTCTGTCTGTCTGTCTGTTCTCCTGTCTGTCTGTTCTGTCTGTCTGTTCTCCTGTCTGTCTGTCTGTTCTGTCTGTCTGTTCTCCTGTCTGTCTGTCTGTCTGTCTGTCTGTCTGTCTGTCTGTCTGTCTGCTCTGTCTGTCTGTCTGTCTGTTCTCCTGTCTGTTCTCTTGTCTGTTCTGTCTGTCTGTCTGTTCTCCTGTCTGTCTGTCTGTCTGTTCTCCTGTCTTTTCTGTCTGTCTGTCTGTCTGTCTGTTCTCCTGTCTGTCTGTTCTGTCTGTCTGTTCTCCTGTCTGTCTGTCTGTTCTCCTGTCTGTTCTCCTGTCTGTCTGTCTGTCTGTTCTGTCTGTCTGTTCTCCTGTTTGTCTGTCTGTTCTCCTGTCTGTTCTGTCTGTCTGTCTGTTCTCCTGTCTGTCTGTCTGTTCTGTCTGCCTGTCTGTCTGTCCTGTCTGTCTGTCTGTCTGTTCTCCTGTCTGTTCTCTCTGTCTGTTCTGTCTGTCTGTCTGTCTGTTCTCCTGTCTGTTCTGTCTGTCTGTCTGTTCTCCTGTTTGTCTGTCTGTTCTCCTGTCTGTTCTGTCTGTCTGTCTGTCTGTCTGTTCTCCTGTCTGTTCTGTCTCTCTTTCTGTTCTGTCTGTCTGTTCTCATGTCTGTTCTGTCTGTCTGTCTGTTCTCCTGTCTGTTCTGTCTGTCTGTCTGTCTTGTTCTCCTGTCTGTTCTCCTGTCTGTCTGTCTGTCTGTTCTGTCTGTCTGTTCTCCTGTCTGTCTGTCTGTCTGTCTGTCTGTTCTCCTGTCTGTCTGTCTGTTCTGTCTGTCTGTTCTGTCTGTCTGTCTGTCTTTTGTTTGTCTGTTCTTTCTGTCTGTCTGTTTT
>JAJHUR010140634.1:882891-902897 GCA_027495735.1 Lutjanus campechanus | reverse complement strand
TCTCTTTCTGTTCTGTCTGTCTGTTCTCATATCTGTTCTGTCTGTCTGTCTGTTCTGTCTGTCTGTCTGTCTGTCTGTCTGTCTGTCTGTTCTCCTGTCTGTCTGTCTGTTCTGTCTGTCTGTCTGTTCTCCTGTCTGTTCTGTCTCTCTTTCTGTTCTGTCTGTCTGTTCTCATATCTGTTCTGTCTGTCTGTCTGTTCTGTCTGTCTGTCTGTCTGTCTGTCTGTCTGTCTGTTCTCCTGTCTGTCTGTCTGTTCTGTCTGTCTGTCTGTTCTCCTGTCTGTTCTGTCTCTCTTTCTGTTCTGTCTGTCTGTTCTCATGTCTGTTCTGTCTGTCTGTCTGTTCTCCTGTCTGTTCTGTCTGTCTGTCTGTCTGTCTGTCTGTCTGCTCTGTCTGTCTGTCTGTCTGTTCTCCTGTCTGTTCTCTTGTCTGTTCTGTCTGTCTGTCTGTCTGTTCTCCTGTCTGTTCTGTCTGTCTGTACTCCTGTCTGTCTGTCTGTCTGTTCTGTCTGTCTGTTCTCCTGTCTGTTCTGTCTGTCTGTTCTCCTGTCTGTCTCTTGTCTGTCTGTCTGTCTGTTCTGTCTGTCTGTTCTCCTGTCTGTCTGTCTGTTCTCCTGTCTGTTCTGTCTGTCTTTCTGTCTGTTCTCCTGTCTGTTCTCCTGTCTGTCTGTCTGTCTGTCTGTTCTGTCTGTCTGTTCTCCTGTCTGTTATGTCTGTCTGTCTGTCTGTTCTCCTGTCTGTCTGTCTGTTATGTCTGTTCTCCTGTCTGTCTGTCTGTCTGTCTGTCTGTCTGTTCTCCTGTCTGTTCTCCTGTCTGTCTGTCTGTCTGTTCTGTCTGTCTGTTCTGTCTGTCTATTCTCCTGTCTGTTCTGTCTGTCTGTCTGTCTGTTCTCCTGTCTGTCTGTCTGTCTGTTCTCCTGTCTGTTCTCTTGTCTGTTCTGTCTGTCTGTCTGTCTGTCTGTTCTCCTGTCTGTTCTGTCTGTCTGTACTCCTGTCTGTCTGTCTGTCTGTTCTGTCTGTCTGTTCTCCTGTCTGTCTGTGTGTTCTGTCTGTCTGTTCTCCTGTCTGTTCTGTCTGTCTGTCTGTCTGTTCTCCTGTCTGTCTGTCTGTCTGTTCTGTCTGTTCTCCTGTCTGTCTGTCTGTCTGTCTGTCTGTTCTCCTGTCTGTTCTCCTGTCTGTTCTCCTGTCTGTCTGTCTGTTCTGTCTGTCTGTTCTGTCTGTCTGTCTGTAAATGTTAAAGAAAAAGAGGGCAAGTTTCTAAATGTTCCTACAAAGTTCCTCATAAATACTAAAAGGTCATCATGGTCACAACAGTGAAGCCTTTTCATCTATAACGTTTATTGATCTGTTCATTGATCTGACCGAGTCGTGTTTCCATCGCAGGAACCTTTGGAGGAACCAGGCTCTAAATTCAGTTCCAGGGAACTTTTAGACCCGAGTCCATGCAGTGGAAACACACTGAGATCCTCAAAAAGTTCTTGGTCCCTGCAGAAGGAAAGTTCCTGTAACTTAAAGGAACTTTTGTAGATCTAAGAATCTTTGAAGTAACATTTTCACATTTTAAATAAATCTATCATGGAATAATTTAGGATCATTGAGGAACTTGTTAGGATGCAGGAACCTTTTTAGGTACCTGACCAGATTCCAAGAACCTTCAAAGGAACATAAATTAAGTGTAAAAACAGCCATTGCTTTATGTCAGTGGACTCATTTACCTAATCTTTGTGGTTCTTAAGACCGTGGTGGGAACACAGAGAACAACAGGCTGAACCACTAAAGGTTCTGGGTACTGTGGCTTGAAAAGTGTCTTTATTGATCTGTTTGTTGATCTGTTTATTGATCTGTTTGTTGATCTGTTTGTTGATCTGTTTGTTGATCTGTTTATTGATCTGTTTGTTGATCTGTTTATTGATCTGTTTGTTGATCTGTTTGTTCTGGAAGGTGCTGGTCACTCTCACCTGGTGCTGACGGGAGTTCTCGTCTCCATGGGGATCCTGCTGCTCATCGTCGTGGCGATTGTCGCTGTGTACTGTTACCGGTAAGAGAGACAGAGAGAGAGAGAGAGAGTGTGTGTTCAGGATGCTCCCTCCCTGCTCTCCTCAGCAGAACAATAGAACACTGACCTCAGGTTCACACACACACACACACACACACACACACACACACACACACACACACAGCTGTCTGGGACACGTCGACTATATTAAGACGGAGAAACTCGACACTGTGAGAGAGAGATAGAGAGATAATAACATTCCTGAGAGAAGAAAGTGTGTGTGTGTGTGTGTGTGTGTGTGTGTGTGTGTGTGTGTCTCTTGGGAAATAAAGAATCCTGCAGCTGCTGAAAAACTAAAGGCCGGTCTTTCTTTGCAACTGTCTTTCTCTCTATCTGTGTCCTGTCTTTCTTTCCTGTCTGCCCGTCTGTCTCTTTTCTGTCTGTCTGTCTCTTTCTTTCCTGCCTGTCTGTCTCTTTTCTGTCTGCCTGCCTGTCTGTCTGTCTCTTTCTTTCCTGCCTGTCTGTCTCTTGTCTGTCTGTCTGTCTGCCTGTCTGTCTCTCTGTCTGTCTGCCTGTCTGTCTGTCTTTCTTTCCTGCCCGTCTGTCTCTTTTCTGTCTGTCTGTCTGTCTGTCTGTCTGCCTGTCTGTCTGTCTTTCTTTCCTGCCCGTCTGTCTCTTTTCTGTCTGTCTGTCTGTCTTTCTTTCCTGCCTGTCTGTCTCTTTTCTGTCTGTCTGTCTGTCTTTCTTTCCTGCCCGTCTGTATCTTTTATGTCTGTCTGTCTGTCTTTCTTTCCTGCCTGTCTGTCTCTTGTCTGTCTGTCTGTCCATCAGGAGGAGGGTGAAGGACTCTGACATGAACGATAAGAGTGGACACTACCAGATGGGACAGAGTAAGTTTCAGCCAATCAGGTTTTTAGTTTGGCCAATCAGATTGTGTTGACAGATGATGATGATGATGATGATGATGATGATAGTGATGGAGTGGTGTCGTTGCCGTAGCGATGAAGGTGTACATCGACCCGTTCACCTACGAGGACCCCAATGAAGCGGTGAGGGAGTTTGCCAAAGAGATCGAGGCGTCCTTCGTGAAGATCGAGGAGGTGATCGGAGCAGGTGAGGAACATCTTAAAGAACTTTTTTAGGAACCCAGGGACGGTTTTAGTAACTTTTTGGTACATTTTAAGATGCGTGAGGAACTTTTGATGGTCACATGAACCCTTTAGGTACTTTACAGAATTCCAGGAATCTGTAAAGTAACTCAGAGATGTTTTTGTATCACCCAAGAACCTTTTGGTTTTAGGTTCCTTTAGGATTTTCTAAGGATGTGGGGAACTTTCTAGTGCTTGACAAGAATCCACTAACTTTTAGAGGAACTTTGAGAGGATCTCAGAATCTTTTAATTAACATTTTTACCTTGTTTGGAACCTTTGAGAGGCAATTAACTTTTGAAGGAACTTTTTATCTGTTTACAAGGACCAAGTAAGAATTTTGGTAACTTTTCACAACTTTCTTTTAGAGGAACCCAGGGATTTTTTAGGAACCTTTTAGTACCCAAGAAGGAATTTTAGGATGTCTGAGCAATTCTAAGAATGTTTTGAGAAACTTAATGGAAGTTTTAAGGAACTTTCTGTGGCGCTTGTCAGAAATCTTTAGAGGAACTTTTTTAAGAATCCAGGAAATTTTGTTTGGAACCGTAAACAAGTGAGGAGCTTTTTCTGAAATCTACACACCTTTGAGGAGACGCTTTAGGTTCTCAGAAGGAACCAAGTAAACTTTATAGTAGCTTTAGCAACTTTTCTTGTACCCAGGGGGACTTTTTAGTACCTGAGAACATTTTTAGGAGGTTTGAGGAAATGACGAATGTTTTTAGAAACTTTAAAGGAAACTAGGAAACTAATTTTAGACACTTGACAAGAATCAAGAACCTTTTGAGGAATTTTTCTGCATCTTTGAGGAATTTTTTATGAACAGAGGAACTTTTTAGGGCTTGGTCCAAGAATGGTATACACTTTTAGGAGCTCAAGACTCCAGGATCATTTGGAGAAACTCTCTGGGGAGCTCCAGGAAAGAAACTTTTAAGGAAGCATTTTGGGAATGTTGTGTAAATTATTTTTATCTTTCTTTTGAGAAAGGAAACTTTTTTAGATCTGCGTGGAGACGACTGCACAACAATGTTTGAGCTCACAAAAAGACTCTGAAGAACCAAAACCCACTGCTAGGTGTAGGCTTTTATTTTGTAATGTCTGTCAGAAGAGCTGGTGAACTTTGACCCCTGAGAGGAGAACGTTCACGTTCCCACCGTCAGGAGAAACTCTGTTCACGCTGTAAAAACATCACTGCAGATTTGTTCTCCAACATGAATCCTGTTTTATTAAAGTAAATACACACAGCGTGTGTGTGTGTGTGTGTGTGTGTGTGTGTGTGTGTGTGTGAGTGTGAGTGTGTGTTTTGCACCTTTGTTTCCGCAGTAACTGCTCTCCAGTTACATCTGACTAATGTCATCACCAGAGACGACTACTGTTACAGTAGCCACACACACACACACACACAGGTGTGTGCGTGTGTGTGTGTGTGTGTGTGTGTGTGTGAGGTGTAGACGTGTTGGTATGTACTAATGATCCTTAAAGGAGCATTACACCTAGAACACTTAGACTGGGTTGCTGGTTGTGGTTTAGCTGTGCTCTGATTGGCTCATTGGCTGCTCTGACATGTGGAAATGATTTTAACGTATAAATACATCGTCACTGGGGTTCTAACGACTCAATCAAAATCTGATGCATCAGACCTTAGTGTGTTAGATATGAGTGCATCGGTTCGGACGGCCTTGTATCGGTAAAAAGCTGAACATGAATCGGGCAAAAATCGATTCAGCTCTAGCGTATCGATACATCTCATAAGGGTGAGATACACACCCACACGTCACCATTAATAAAACCCTGTGATGTACCCGTCTACCTGTCCAGGTGAGTTTGGCGAGGTGTGTCGTGGTCGTCTGAGGGTCCCGGGTCGGAAGGAGAACTACGTGGCGATTAAAACACTGAAGGGCGGCTACACGGAGAAGCAGAGGAGGGACTTCCTGTCGGAGGCGTCCATCATGGGTCAGTTCCAGCACCCCAACATCATCCACCTGGAGGGCGTCATCACCACTTCCTGTCCCGTCATGATCCTCACCGAGTTCATGGAGAACGGAGCGCTCGACAGCTTCCTGAGGGTGAGACGGGCAGAAACAACAGAACATGTCTCGCTGTCTGTCCACCAGTCTGTGTCTCACCCGTCCCCCTGTCTGTCTGCCTGTCTGTGTCTCACCTGTCCACCTGTCTGTCCGCCTGTCTGTGTCTCACCCGTCCACCTGTCTGTGTCTCACCCGTCCCCCTGTCTGTCCGCCTGTCTGTGTCTCACCCGTCCACCTGTCTGTCCGCCTGTCTGTGTCTCACCCGTCCACCTGTCTGTCCACCTGTCTGTGTCTCACCTGTCCACCTGTCTGTCTGTCTGTGTCTCACCCGTCCACCTGTCTGTCTGTGTCTCACCCGTCCACCTGTCTGTCCGCCTGTCTGTGTCTCACCCGTCCACCTGTCTGTCCGCCTGTCTGTGTCTCACCCGTCCCCCTGTCTGTCTGTCTGTCTGTGTCTCACCCGTCCCCCTGTCTGTCCGCCTGTCTGTGTCTCACCTGTCCACCTGTCTGTCCACCTGTCTGTGTCTCACCCGTCTCCCTGTCTGTCTGTGTCTCACCCGTCCACCTGTCTGTCTGTGTCTCACCCGTCCCCCTGTCTGTCCGCCTGTCTGTGTCTCACCCGTCCACCTGTCTGTCCGCCTGTCTGTGTCTCACCTGTCCCCCTGTCTGTCTGTCTGTCTGTCTGTGTCTCACCCGTCCACCTGTCTGTCCGCCTGTCTGTGTCTCACCCGTCCACCTGTCTGTCCGCCTGTCTGTGTCTCACCCGTCCACCTGTCTGTCCGCCTGTCTGTGTCTCACCCGTCCACCTGTCTGTCTGTGCAGATGAACGACGGGCAGTTCACCACCATCCAGCTGGTGGGGATGTTGCGCGGGATCGCGGCGGGGATGAAGTATCTGTCCGATATGAGCTTCGTCCACAGAGACTTGGCGGCTCGAAACATCCTGGTCAACTCCAACCTGGTCTGTAAGGTGAGACTGTCTACCTGCCTGCCTGTCTACCTGCCCACCTGTCTACCTGCCTGCCTGTCTGTTTCTGTGTGAGTCTGATCCAACAGGTATTGTTTTTGTGTGTTGTTCAGGTGTCAGACTTCGGTCTCAGCAGGTTCCTGACTGAAAACTCCTCCGACCCGACGTACACCAGCTCTCTGGTAAGTCAGTGGCTCAAAAAGCTAACTACCAGGCTAACGAGTTAGCACCCAGTCACCTTTGCTGACCTGAAACCACCTGAATAGTACCTGTTCAAACTGTCCTCAGCTGTACGGAACAACAAACACTGATGTGTATCTTATATTGTAGAATAAAATCTCATGGATCTTTAACATCCAAAAAATCAGGAATTTTCCCAAACTTGAAGAAAAGTGAGATGTTATTTTTGCTCAGTGAGCCTTAAAGGAACAGTACACCAGTATGAAAACACTGATCCAGTTCATCGATTAGACTCAGAACCTGGGTTGGTTTAGCTGTTTTTATTGGCTCCTCCACATGTGGAGTCCCTCAGGGTCTTGTTATCGGTCTTCTGTTTTTCTGTAGTTAGCTTCTGTATGAATGCAGCCCATTCACCACTGTTCTGTCTTTAAAGCACTCAGTGCTTTCCATTGAAGTTCCAGTGAACTCTTTAAGGAGCTTTGGCTGAAATCTACAAACATTTAAAGGGATTATTTAGGTACTTAGAAGGAACCATGTAAGCTTTTTAGAAACATTTAAAACCCAGCAATGTTTCAGGAACTTCTTGGTAAGAACATTTATAGGATCTTACAACAAATGAAACTTGATGGGAATCTAAAAACCTTCTGAGGAACATTTCTTCATCTTTGAAGAACTTTTTAAAAACACAGGAACCTTACTATTGCTTATTGCTAAGAATTGTTTAAACTTAAATGAATTCAGGAATCCAGGAACATTTTGGTCAGAACTTTCGGGAAGCAGTGAACTATTAAAAGAGCTGTCAGCTAACTGACTCATTCACTTTCCTCAGGGAGGTAAGATTCCAATCCGGTGGACGGCTCCCGAGGCCATCGCGTACAGGTGAGTATCATTGCTAAAGAAGTTGCAGTAGTTGCAGAAGTTGGAGAAGTTGCAGTAGTTACAGAAGTTGGAGAAGTTGCAGTAGTTGCAGTAGTTGGAGAAGTTGCGGTAGTTGGAGAAGTTGCAGTAGTTGGAGAAGTTGCAGTGGTCGCAGTAGTTGGAGAAGTTGCAGTGGTTGCAGAAGTTGCAATAGTTGCAGCAGTTGGAGAAGTTGCAGTAGTTGCAGAAGTTGCAGTGGTCGCAGTAGTTGGAGAAGTTGCAGTGGTTGCAGAAGTTGCAGTAGTTGGAGAAGTTGCAGTAGTTGGAGAAGTTGCAGTGGTCGCAGTAGTTGGAGAAGTTGCAGTGGTTGCAGTAGTTGGAGAAGTTACAGTGGTCGCAGTAGTTGGAGAAGTTGCAGTGGTTGCAGTAGTTGGAGAAGTTACAGTGGTCGCAGTAGTTGGAGAAGTTGCAGTAGTTGGAGAAGTTGCAGTGGTTGCAGTAGTTGGAGAAGTTGCAGTGGTCGCAGTAGTTGGAGAAGTTGCAGTAGTTGGAGAAGTTGCAGTGGTCGCAGTAGTTGGAGAAGTTGCAGTGGTCGCAGTAGTTGGAGAAGTTGCAGTGGTTGCAGTAGTTGGAGAAGTTGCAGTGGTCGCAGTAGTTGGAGAAGTTGCAGTGGTTGGAGAAGTTGCAGTAGTTGGAGAAGTTGCAGTGGTTGCAGTAGTTGGAGAAGTTGCAGTGGTCGCAGTAGTTGGAGAAGTTGCAGTAGTTGGAGAAGTTGCAGTGGTCGCAGTAGTTGGAGAAGTTGCAGTGGTTGCAGTAGTTGGAGAAGTTACAGTGGTCGCAGTAGTTGGAGAAGTTGCAGTAGTTGGAGTAGTTGGAGTGGTCGCAGTGGTTGGAGAAGTTGCAGTGGTTGGAGAAGTTGCAGTGGTTGCAGTAGTTGGAGAAGTTGCAGTGGTCGCAGTAGTTGGAGAAGTTGCAGTGGTCGCAGTAGTTGGAGAAGTTGCAGTGGTTGGAGTAGTTGGAGTAGTTGCAGTGGTTGCAGTAGTTGGAGAAGTTGCAGTAGTTGGAGAAGTTGCAGTAGTTGGAGAAGTTGCAGTAGTTGGAGAAGTTGCAGTGGTCGCAGTAGTTGGAGAAGTTGCAGTAGTTGGAGAAGTTGCAGTGGTCGCAGTAGTTGGAGAAGTTGCAGTGGTCGCAGTAGTTGGAGAAGTTGCAGTGGTCGCAGTAGTTGGAGAAGTTGCAGTGGTCGCAGTAGTTGGAGAAGTTGCAGTAGTTGGAGAAGTTGCAGTGGTCGCAGTAGTTGGAGAAGTTGCAGTAGTTGGAGAAGTTGCAGTGGTCGCAGTAGTTGGAGAAGTTGCAGTAGTTGGAGAAGTTGCAGTAGTTGCAGAAGTTGCAGTAGTTGGAGAAGTTGCAGTAGTTGGAGAAGTTGCAGTGGTTGCAGTAGTTGGAGAAGTTGCAGTAGTTGGAGAAGTTGCAGTAGTTGCAGTAGTCACAGTAGTTGGAGAAGTTGCTGTAGTTGCAGTTGTTGGAGAAGTTGCTGTTGTGTAGTTGCTGTAGTTGCTGTAGTTGCAGTAGTTGGAGAAGTTGCAGTAGTTGCAGAAGTTGCAGTAGTTGCAGTTGTTGGAGAAGTTGCAGTAGTTGCTGTTGTGTAGTTGCTGTAGTTGCAGTAGTTGGAGAAGTTGCAGTAGTTGCAGAAGTTGCTGTAGTTGCTGTAGTGTCAGGAGAAATATCAGTGGCATTACTACATATTACAGATGTTAATTGAAGTAATTAATTTATTGACTTGCAGGAAGTTCACATCTGCCAGTGACGCGTGGAGTTACGGCATCGTCATGTGGGAAGTGATGTCATATGGAGAACGACCATATTGGGACATGAGCAACCAGGACGTAAGAAAGAAATGGCAGCATCGTACAACATAATTTAACATTTTTAGTGGCTGAAGGAAAAAAATCATAAAAATAAGCTTTTCAGAAAAAAACACACCTGTCTGTCTCTCACCTGTCTCACTCTGCTGTCTCTCTCTCAGGTGATTAACGCCATCGAGCAGGACTACCGGCTGCCCCCGCCGCCGGACTGTCCCTCCTCTCTGCACGCGCTCATGCTGGACTGCTGGCAGAAGGAACGAGCCAACCGGCCGAGGTTCTGCGACGTGGTGGCATCGCTCGACAGGTTGATCCGAAACCCCGCCTCCCTGAAGGTGACGCACCCGGAGGGGCCGAGGTGAGGCTCGTCAACACGCCTTCTTAAGGACGGGGTGTCCTTTTTTATTTTTTAGACTATTTTTGGGGCAGGTTTGTCTTTATTGGACAGTCTGATGTCTCAGAGACAGACAGGAAGGTTCCTGGCTGGAACTGAACCAGCGCTGTTGTGTTTATGTGAAAAGGCGGCAACCAGAGCGCCACAGAGCGTTTGATTGGCAGGTGTGGAATGTCATTCATGCACCAGCTGCTGGGGGGTCAGAGGTCAGAGTCTGCCATGGAGACAAAGTGTGTGTGTGTGTGTGTGTGTGTGTGTGTGTGTGTGTGTGTGCGCAGTGGGCGGGGCCTGGGGGGCAGCCAGCTGTGTGATTGGCAGCTGTTTATACAGACAGAGTTGTTTACATGAGCAGGTGCAGAACAGGTCACATTCCTGGATTAAGTCTCAGAATGAAGTAATATCCTGTCTGTCTGCCTGCTGTCTGTCTGTCTGCCTGCTGTCTGTCTGTCTGTCTGCTGTCTGTCTGCCTGCTGTCTGCCTGCTGTCTGTCTGTCTGTCTGTCTGCCTGTCTGTCTGTCTGTCTGCCTGGTGTCTGTCTGTCTGTCTGTCTGCCTGCTGTCTGTCTGTCTGTCTGCCTGCTGTCTGTCTGTCTGTCTGTCTGTCTGTCTGTCTGTCTGCCTGCTGTCTGTCTGTCTGTCTGTCTGTCTGTCTGTCTGTCTGTCTGTCTGTCTGCCTGCTGTCTGTCTGTCTGTCTGTCTGTCTGTCTGTCTGCCTGCTGTCTGTCTCTCACACAAACTTTACATTCACCAGTCTCCACTTTAACTAAAGTGGAATCGCTGAAGAAAAGACGGATAAAAAGAAGCAGAATCCAAATCAAAGCAACAGAGACGAAGACATCCTGACTCCAAAAACACTGGATCCTACATTTCCCATCATGCAACTCAGTAACATCTTTTGCACCTAACACCTGCAGTTTGTAGTGTTTTTGTAATGTTCTTTTTGTTAAAAGTTTAAAGTCAGACGTGATAATGTTACAGAGCTGACAGAAGAGATTTTTACAGTCGCTCCTCCTCATCACAAGTGAACGATCGTCATGTAAAACTGGTGCAGTGCCCCTTTAACCTACATTTTATATCTCGTTTGTTTAATCTGTCGGAGCCAAAGTCTGGACTTTGTTCCCTTTGCAGAGGATTGTGGGTCAGAATGTAGAGAAAAGCAGGTTGTGATCACAACTGATGAAAATTCAACAGGTCGCTGTGAATTCTGAGCAACTTCACAACTTTTCCACAAATGTGACCAAACATCAAAGTTTCACAAATCAGAGCAGTCCTCCAGACAATTGACAGTTTTATTATTACTATTATTTATTACTGCTTATATGGACTTTTTATTTTGTCACCAGAACAGAACAGAACAGAACACATTTTCATTGTTATTGATTTTTGTGCTGTTTTGACTGAGTCTGAGCTCCAAAAGGATTCTGTGGTTCACATTCACAAATAAAGCAGATTTCTTTCATTTTTGTTATTTCTGAGCCTTTTTCATAGATTAGTTAGAACACTCAGAACAGAGTGTGGTTCTATTGTCACTGGAACAAATTGCCTTTGATTTTTAATGAATTATACAAAAAAATTGCAACAATTTTTAGAAAAGCTGCTGTGAAAGCAGACATTTTAGGCTGCAATCCCCAAAAAAACATTCTGGAGGGACTGACAGACGCAGGAGAACATCCTGGAGGGACTTACAGACGCAGGAGAACATCCTGGAGGGACTGACAGACGCAGGAGAACATCCACATTGTGTATCTGGATGTACTAAATGTTCTGCTGAGATACTAAAGAGTTAATAACTCGTATGGTTAATGGGACGCACCCTTAGTCTAATGCACTGGAGGTGGGACTGACACTGTCCAGTTGCATTGTGGGAAATGTAGGATCCAATGTTTTTGGTGTTTGACTCCTGCTAGAGACTAAAGGTCAGAATAGTTCCTCCCCTGCTGCTCAGATTTGGACCATCTTGCTTTAATCTCTTTTGCACTTTTCAATAAACAACAAAACATAAGTGAGATAAATTGAGGGATACACACCACAGACTCCCCACCAGACTACGAACGGGAATCAAGAACCAGGTCAGAAGTGGCTGATCCATCAGGACCGTTTGTCTCCAAGTTTATCACTTCCTTTTATCGAAGGCCGCATGTTTTTCCAGCAGTTGCACATTTTAAAACACTGACGTCTACGTGAAACCTGAAGGAGGCGTCACAGTGGAAGAAGAGGAAGAAACCGTCCAAAGTGTGGCTTCATGTCATAAAGAAAGATGGTGACAGAGAGCTTGTTACAACATCAGTAAAATAATCAGATCAAGTCAGAGTGGAAAGTCTTTAACACATCTGTGTTATAACCTGTGAAGGGTGATCAGGAATCAATAAGGGAATCAATAAAGAATCAGATAGTCTCACCCCTACACCAGAGACGTCTCCCAGACCGTCGACATCTTTTTCTGTGATCAAACTTTTACATATTTACAGTCTGGAGCTGCAGGTCTGAACCTGCTGTCTCTGTCTGGTTCAGTGTCATTAATCCTGTCTCACTGTCTCTCTGCCTGTCTGTCTGTCTGTCTGTCTGTCTGTCTGTCAGTCCGTCCCAGCCTCTGTTGGACCAGCGTGTCCCCCCTCCTCTCTCAGCCTGTGGTTCAGTCTCCGAGTGGCTTCGAGCCATAAAGATGGAGCGATACGAGCAGAGCTTCCTGCAGGCTGGATTCACCAGCCTGGACATCGTCTCACAGTTAAACACTGAGTAAGATACGCTTCATATAAACACTAAACACATCTGTTCATATGTCATCATGATTTATGACTGTTTACTTCAGACTTCACACCTTTAGTCAGTTTTTTCTACAGAGTCATTAAAGTTTGAATGACTTGACAGAATAAGATTCATCGGTCCTTCTGTTACTGTCCCACTATTTCATTTTGACATAAATACACTTTGTTCTCTGTGTTTTTTGGCTCTAATCACTTTCCATACTCTCCATCTGTTTCCATAGAGACCTGCTCAGAGTGGGCGTGACCCTAGCTGGTCACCAAAAGAAAATTCTCTCCTCCATCCAGACGCTCAGGATACACAAAGCCCCGCCCACCCTCCTCTACTGACCAATCACAACCCTGCCCTGCCACACTGCCCAAAACAACAACACTCAGGATGACGCTGAGCCCTGTTCTCTCTTTTACTGACCACTGAACACTGATCCAGCCTGTCGTTTTAACCAATCAGGAAGCAGATGGTTGGACCAATTAGAGGCATCGGGTGAAACAGAGCTGTGACATTTAGGAAGCACAAGAAACTCTAAAGAACACTAAATCATGGAAGCACAGTTACTGCAGAATGTTCTCTGTGCTCGTTTCATAATGTTTGACTCAGGTGTGACAGGACTGACCAATCAGAGCCAAGGACAGACTTAACCATTGTAAGGCTTTTTAAAGTAAAGTGAGCACCTGGTCGGTCAACACTCAGGACGTAGACCCGCCTGCCTCGCCAGACCACACCAACCATCCACTGCTCAGGAAAACCAAAGCTCCTCCTCTTTGGGCTCTTTTTATCCCAGACTCACTGGCCAATCAGCATGTAGCACAGGATGGAGGAGGGTGTGTCTCCTGCAAATTTAGTCTAGCAGACACCCTTATTGGACATAGAGATGCTGAAACTTCCTCCTTTAGCCATGCTGTTGTCGATAAGCCCCGCCCACTGCACATAAGCAGAGCTGGGATTGGTCCCCAGTCCTGTCCGTCACACTGTGACACCAGATTGGTGCTTGGTCGGCTGGTTTTCCAGAGTGGATGGAGATCTTCCTGCAGTGCAGCATCAACAGAAATCCCAGCAGATCGAGGACTCAACTCTGATCTCTACTGGATTCTACTGGAAATACAGAACAGGATGGATGTTCTAGATTTGTTCTTTCATGCACTACAAACAAAAGCCTATAAAGGATCAGCTGCTGGTCTAAAGCTCCCAAACTTCTGCCACTACGACTGCCAAGACCTGAAGTCAGGACATCCTGGACGGACCAAAGGGATTTTCATCATGACGAAATGTGACCCAGTGAAATTTCACTGCTATGGATCTCACTGAATACTCCGGCAGGAATATTCTGGGATTTTAACCAAACGTTTTTGTGGGATTTGTAAAGAATGTTCATGCTCCATCCATATGGGAATATTTACCAGAGGTTTCAGCATCATACTCTTCATAATCTGTGATGAATATTCTGAGTTCGCCTCAGAAAACTACCGTGACCCTTTTGAGGAAATCTTTGTGGACATCTTCTGAACGATGTAAGAGAACCTCAAGGTTTCAAGTGATGAACCTCGTGGGAATACTGGGAGACTTCCAGAACACTTTCTGGAATATTTACGTCACATTAAAGAACTCACGAAAAGACTACGAGCCTCTGAAACTGTGATTCCTACAAATGGTGGGTTTTGCAGTAATAAAAGTACTCGAGTGTATTTTATTGAGCCTTGGTCCTCAAACATTTCTCCATACTGAGAAATCTTTAAACTTTAAAGTGATACTTCACCTAAAATCTGTCTTTTTAATACAGACAGGTTTGTTTAAAGTTCGTAGTTTTGTTAAGGTGCTCCACTTTGATTCATTCATGTCAGTTAGAACACAGACCCAATACTGATATCTGTATCAGAAGAACCCGACAAAAATGTACCAGTGTCCCCAGAAAAGACAGATTTTTTTTGGTTGAGTATCACTTTTTATTTCAGATTCCTTCAAGAACCCTAAACCACTCAGAGAACGTCTGTTTCCACAGACTCAGCACAGCTGAGGTCATTTTACGTTAAACTAAGCAAAAAGGAATTTATTGATGTCTCAGATCCACGAGTGTCCAAAGTTTGAGGACTGCATAAAGGAACAAAATATTGCAAATGTTGGGTTGTATAACTGTTGATGGTTTTGTATTTTAGCACTTTTTATACCTGATATTTGATGATGATCATGTTTTGAAGCAGAGCAGGAGATCAATGTTTTATACTAAACTGACATTAAAGAATAAACTTTAATAAATAAATATAAAACCATAAAAATATGTCTTTTATTTCAAAGCTTGGACCTCTTGAACGGTCTGATATGTGATAAATAAAAACCCAGTTATGAGCTTCATCACGTCTAAATCACCAGAAAATAAAACTTAACATGTCCCCAAAGTTTTGATGTTCCATATCAAAACTTTGATTTTGTTCCATTTCAGGACTTTGGAGGTGTTTGATCTTCTGTCCAGCAGCCACTGTGATCAAATTGGAGCCGGTTTGTCGTGTTGATCAAACAAATATGTAGATTTAAGATTTTTTTTTTCTGTAAGTCATCATTTTTCTGTAAATATTCTCTTGGCTTTGACGTCTTTCTTAATCCCACCTAAAAGTTGTGGCTGCCGGCTGTTTTCCAGTCGGACAAACCGCAAACCTGTTTGAGTCAGTGAGCAAATATGAGACGAAGGCAAAGATTCAAAGGTCTGTCAGCAGGCTGCTGCTGTTCCAGAGCAGCCAGAGAAGATAAATCATGAGCCTGTTGTTAGATCATCATCATCTCTCTTGTTTGTTTGTTTTACCACAATAACTCGACTCCAGCTGCAAAACCAACAAGCTGAGGAGACCAATCGGTGCAAAATCCCAACATGAAGTAAATCTGTTGGAGTTTAAAAACCTTCTTCTAAATGTTTCTTCATATGAACATATGTGCACAGACCTGTCCTCCTTCAGGACATCCTTTGCTGTCCTCTTCACTTTAATGTCGTCTTAAAGTACAACCGAGCGTCCAGGCTTCTGTTTGCCTGCTTTGCATTTCTCTGACCTATAAATCAGGTCCTTTATAAAAGTCAGGAAACCTGATTCCTGTCCACATGTCAGTGTCCATTAACCGCTGTGTCTTTGTTGTCAGGATCAGTGTCGAGTCCAACTGGAGTTGTATTTGTTTTACTCCCAGTTTTACAGATTCCTTCTAAAGGCAGCCATGTTTCTGGACTGAAGAAAAGACGTCAGTTCAAACCCTCTGGACGTGTCTTCATGTCTTCATTTAGACTCCGAATGTCTCATCAACACGGCTCATACATGTCTGTGTTTGTGTTGTCTTTGAACATGAACGTGTTCGACTGTTCACGTAGTCAAAAGATCTCTTTTGTTTCTAGACGCCAGAAAGACTGAAAACTATCTAGAATTTCAAAAGGAAAAAAGATTAAAGAATGATATCTTCAGTAGAGAACATGTGCTTCTGATTGTCTCTCATGACCTCTCACATTTATCTTGTGACCCCTCTGTGGGGGCTGGACCCCATGTTGGGAACCAGAGGCTGCAGGAAACCTCCAGAGCAGCTGAAAGATCAGAGTTTTTATTTTAATGTCATGATGGAGGCGTTTTTTTTAAACTCTGATATGAATATTCATTAAGATCCAGACAATAACTGTTCATCATTATTATGTGTTAATAAGAACGCACAGGTGTTAGAAATAAACATGTTTATTGTGAGATTATAAGCACTCATAAGAGACTTGTTAATAGTTAATAACTGACTTCTGTCATTGTAAAACCTTTACAGAGCTTTTTGTTGCTTTATTAACATTAATACTGACTTTATTATGCTCTTATTAACAGTTAAGTATGTTTTTTTCCAGCTGTCAGATCTCATCATCAGACTCATAAGGTTTTATTAACAGTTTATAAGCTGTGTGTCACAGTGGACGTGAATATTTTATAAATCGAGATCATCCTGGTCGACTGTATCATGTTCCTCGCAGGTCAAACAGAACAAAGATGGAGAGTTTGTTTGTTTTCAGGTTGATTCTCAGGTTGTTCACAACCTTCACCGAGGACGAGTCTGAGCTATAATAAGCTCAAAAAACCTGTGAACAATTCTGGTAATGCTTCAGTTATTAAACAGTAATATTAGTCCAGGAGAGGTGTCACCTGAGGGTGTCTGTAAAGACTGTTGGGATCTCATCTGATAACCTGTTAAAACTTATTTTTAAAAAGTGGACAGGTGTGGATCAAGTGGAGGGATGAAACTGGGACATGAACCTCACAGGAACATTTCAGTGTCAGCTGCAGAAAAAGACTGAAGAGGTTCAAAGTTTCGAGTTAATCAGACACTCGGGTGTTGACAAGGTGAGTTCTGGTTTGTTCTGCGGAAATGAGCTCGTCACACAAACACGTCTCTGTCGGACCTGTGATTTAAACTTTTTAAACATTTTCTTTCTGCGTCTTTAGAGTCTGACGTCTTGTCTCCGTGTAGTTCAAAGTCACCTGTGTTACCTGTGTTACCTGTGGGGTGTGTATAGAGTTACAGCTCAGCAGGATGACACCTCAGTACAAAGACATGATGCTCAGACAGACTAAAGTCACACAGAGAGACACAGAGACAATGTCCCTGCTGACAAGAGAACAAAGCTGCTGTCCCTCCAACATGTCACCTTCCCTACAGGAGTGGGAGGAGCTACAGCTCAGGTGAGAGGCCTCAGTAAGAGCAGCTGCTTCATCACTTCTGAAACTACTTTCAGGGAAGTAACTAGAGCTGATTTACCTGTTTTTTTTTTCAGTTAAATCAGATTTGACTTGAAAAATATACAAATATTCTCTGATTTTTGCTTTTTTTCAGTTCTGCACATCTGCATGTGTTTTATCAGTAAAACTCACTCTGACTGTATTGATCCTTTCCATCATGATGTCAGACACTAACAAGAACAATCTGAGCCTATCAGAGACAAAAACAAGCGTCAGCCGCCCTGCGCGCTCCGCGGTGCGCTCTGGTGAAGCGTCTGACGCTGCGTCAGCCGCCCTGCGCGCTCCACGGTGCGCTCTGGTGAAACGTCCGACGCCGCGTCCGACGCCCTGCGCGCTCCGCGGTGCGCTCTGGTGAAGCGTCCGACGCCGCATCCGACGCCGCATCCGACGCCCTGCGTGCCCCGCGGTGCGCTCTTCATATATCTCTTAATGGACGCACGTGCGGAAGTCTCGTGGAGACATTTTGTGTTTGTTTTGTGTGCTATTTTTAACGTTTTATCCGTGGTCACCATTCACTGTCATTGTACTGGATGAGGCTGCTACTCTGTTTCTCCTAAAACTCCAGGATTGTTTGGTGAACTGAAGATCTTCACTTATCATCACATCAGTAGAGTGGTGAGGACATACTGAGTGGGTTATTCTCACATGGTGGAGTATCACTTTAAATAAATCACAGGTTCAGATTTCGACACAGAAAACATGAAGAGTTTATAAAGTTTTGTTATAAATTAAACAACCCAACCGTTTGTACAAATACAGCTGAAAATGTATTAATCATTAATTATTGCTGATCATGTTGCTCTTTCCTTTGAATGACTAATAATTGTGATATTTTTGTAACAATGTTGGAATTTGAACAAAACAAACTTTATGAAGGTTTCACTCACTGTGACCAAACTAATCAATCAATCAATGGAGAAAATTATCAGCAGATTAGTCTGCACATATACTGACACGCTTTGACTGTTACTTTACTTGTAACAGAGTATTTTCACAGAGTGGTATGAGTACTTTTACTGTGGGACAGATACGTCCTTCACCAGTACATGTATGTGTCATGGCTGTGGTCATGTGATCACGCTCTCCTCCTCCACATGTGACCATGTGGTCTCCTCTTCCTCCTCTTCCTCCTCCTCCTCTTCCTCCTCTTCCTCCTCTTCCTCCTCCTCCTCTTCCTCCTCTTCCTCCTCCTCCTCCTCCTCAGTGAAACTCTGCTGCAGCTTCTCGTCTCACAAACGACTTCCAGACGACGAGTTTTTATTTTATAAAAAACAGCTGCAGAGACTCAGAGACCAGTTTAAAGTCCTGTACAAGTTTTACAGTGTACGTACTGTGTGTGTGTGTGTGTGTGTGTGTGTGTGTGTTTAATGTGTGTGTGATGTATAGGAAGGAACATTTCAACATGTTATTTCATTTTAATGAGCAGATTGTTGGCAGAGAAATGAAGAAACAGAAGGTTTGTGTTGTGTGTGTGTGCGTGTGTGTGTGTGTGTGATATCTTGGCCGCCCTCCTGCTCTGTGTCTCTCTCTCCAGGACGATCAGTACTGACAGCTCTGAAGTGGCTCCATACGTGTGTGTGTTTAATGTGTGTGTGTGTGTGTGTGTGTTGAACAGTCATGCATGTGATTTTTCCAGTTTAAGATTTTCCAGTTTTTGAAACCCCCCTGACCTCCAACATACCAAAGGAAACCCTGGAAACTCTTCAAGGACCTGTGGAACCACCCTTAGAACCCCTGAGACCTCCTTAAGGACTCTTGGAAACTCACCAATAACCCTTGAAATCTCCTTCCCACAGACATCTGACATCATGAACCTCCTTCAGAACGTCTTTCACTCCTGTAATCTTATTAAGGATGTAGAACCTCCTGAAGAACTTCAGAAACTCACAGTTTCACTTTCAGTAATGTTTCTTAAAACCTCCTTCATAACCTCTAAATCTCAGTGGAACCTCAGTAACGCCTCCAAGAACCTCCAAACCTCACCAACAACTAGTGGAAAAGCCTTAAGACTAACCAAGAACCTAAATGACCAATGGAACCTCCTTCAGAACCTCTGAAACATCCTTAAAACTGTCTTTATGACTTCCAAAACTCAGTGGAACCTCAGTAATGTCTCTAAGAAGCTTCAAACTGTCCCAGACTGTCTCAGACTGTCTTAAACTGTCTCAGACTGTCTCAGACTGTCTAAGACTGTCCCAGACTGTCTCAGACTGTCTCAAACTGTCTAAGACTGTCCCAGACTGTCTCAGACTGTCTCAAACTGTCTCAGACTGTCTCAAACTGTCTAAGACTGTCTCAGACTGTCTCAGACTGTCTCAAACTGTCTAAGACTGTCCCAGACTGTCTCAGACTGTCTCAGACTGTTTCAAACTGTCTCAGACTGTCTCAGACTGTCTCAAACTGTCCCAGACTGTCTCAGACTGTCTCAAACTGTCTCAGACTGTCTCAAACTGTCTCAGACAGTCTCAAACTGTCTAAGACTGTCCCAGACTGTCTCAAACTGTCTCAGATTGTCTAAGACTGTCTCAGACTGTCTCAGATTGTCTCAAACTGTCTCAGACTGTCTCAAACTATCTCAGACTGTCTCAGACTGTCTCAGACTGTCTCAGACTTACTGAACAAACTTCACTAATGACCCCAAGTAGAACCTCCTTCAGAAACTTTGAAACTCTTGGGAACCAAGCAATGACTTAGAGAACCTTTATCAAGAAACTGTGAAACTCATGGAACATCCAGCAGAACTCTTAGAAAACCTGGAATCTCACTGAGAACACATAGAACCTCCTTACAGTCAGTCACAATCATGTCTTTTCACTCTGATTTTTCTGAGTTGAGCTCAGAGAACTTTCATTTGTTCTCTTCAGTGTCTCCTCCCCTCTGGCTGCTGCTGTGTCCTAGTTTCACACACACACACACACACACACTCAGCAGGAAGATGTGTGTTCTGACAGAAGAGACAGACAGACGGCCTGTCGCTATGGTAATGATCATACCTGTCAATCAACAGGTGATCTATCAGCTGATAGGCTGACAGGCTAACACCTCGCTACCCCCCCCCCCCCCCCCCCCCCCCCCCCCCACCCC
>JAJHUR010140634.1:830691-856527 GCA_027495735.1 Lutjanus campechanus | reverse complement strand
CACCTTCATGTTTTATTAGTCAATCAGGCTAACGTACAGGTCGCCTTCATGTTTTATTAGTCAATCAGGCTAACGTACAGGTCGCCTTCATGTTTTATTAGTCAATCAGGCTAACGTACAGGTCACCTTCACGTTAGTCAATCAGGCTAACGTACAGGTCACCTTCACGTTAGCCAATCAGGCTAACGTGAAGGTCGCCTTCACGTTAGTCAATCAGGCTAACGTACAGGTCACCTTCATGTTTTATTAGTCAATCAGGCTAACGTACAGGTCACTTTCACGTTAGTCAATCAGGCTAACGTACAGGTCACCTTCACGTTAGCCAATCAGGCTAACGTACAGGTCGCCTTCATGTTTTATTAGTCAATCAGGCTAACGTACAGGTCGCCTTCATGTTTTATTAGCTCACCAGGCTGACGTACAGGTCGCCTTCATGTTTTATTAGTCAATCAGGCTAACGTACAGGTCGCCTTCATGTTTTATTAGTCAATCAGGCTAACGTACAGGTCGCCTTCACGTTAGTCAATCAGGCTAACGTACAGGTCGCCTTCATGTTTTATTAGCCATCAGGCTAACGTACAGGTCGCCTTCATGTTTTATTAGCCCGTCAGGCTAACGTACAGGTCGCCTTCATGTTTTATTAGCTCATCAGGCTAACGTACAGGTCACCTTCACCTCTTAAAGGATATAATAAGTTTGTGGGTGCTCACCCTTTGCTGTCCACAGGTCCACCTCCACTGTGGGGTTTCCTCTGGAGTCCAGAATCTCCCGAGCGTGAATCTTAGTGATCGACATCCTGACTGATGGAGGGGAAAGAGACAGAAGGAGGAGACACAGACGGGTGGGGAGACAGACAGGAGGAGAGACAGACAGGAGGAGAGACAGACGGGTAGGGAGACAGACGGGAGGAGAGACAGACGGGTAGGGAGACAGACAGGAGGAGAGACAGACAGGAGGAGAGACAGACGGGTAGGGAGACAGACAGGAGGAGAGACAGACGGGTAGGGAGACAGACAGAGAAAAGGTGAGTTATTTGAAATGTTCTCTATATATGCAGATGACATGCTGGTATGATCAAAGCATCATTTTTCAGTTTGTCTGCAAAGATCCACCATGAAACGTCTTTACTTTGATCATGTGACGTAGCAGCTGTTGACAAGACATTGTTTGATGATATTGTGAAGTAGTGTGGGATCATGGGAATTGTTGTCTTCATTGTTAAACAACCACGATTGATGATGAAAATCTATCTGAGATGACTCAGATGTTTAGTCAAATTCACCAACTTCCTTCATCACTCTTTGTTTTCACCAAAGTTAAAACAATGAGCTGCTGGTAGGAAACACACCTTTACCTTTTACCAATTAAATCAAAATAAATTTGGAATAATGAAGCTACAAAACTCCACAAAATATAGAACATAAGTCTAATGTTTAATGTTTAGAGTTTAATACGAAAATCTTACATATTTATGAAGTTTAAAGATACAAGAATGCTAAAAAAAAAAAGTATTTTGCAGTTCACCTTTATTGATCGTTGTATATTTGGGTCCAGCCCACCTCAGATCCTCTTCTGAAGTAAAGATTATCTAAAATAAATAATCTGTTACAAATAAGTAAGTCCTGATTTCAAAATATTACTGAAGTAAAAGTAGAAGCATTAACCTCCAAATGCACTTATAGCATCAAAAGTCACAATGTTCCATTAATATGATTAAGAAAAACATTAATGTTGCATCAGTGTTCATCAGTGAGGAGTAAAGTAATATATTACAACACTATATCATATAAGTATTTCCTATATTTGTCGAATAAATGTTCACTGTAGAAATTAGAAGAAAAACAGTTAAACTCAAAATTTGAAGGCAGCTTAGATAGAAGTACAACTCAAACGTTTACACATCATTAATCTTTTCTTCTTATTCTTATTTCATTGATTTCTTTAAATAAACCTGAATCTCTGAGTTTCAGAAACTTTGTGTTTGAGATAAAAAATGTGTTAAAAATTATTGAGTAAAAGTGAAAGTGAATAATAAGATTAAAGGCCGGCAAAACTAGTTATTTTATTTATTTAAAAACTTATGAGTTCAAAGACGACTCAAAAATCCTTTGCAGCAAGTTGCCTTAAGTCTTAATTTTAATTTAATTTAATTTGTTTTACAGTGTAGTGTGCTAAAAGTACAATGTCTTCCTGTGAGACAGTTAGAAGTAGAAAGTGAAGTACACATACTTGAGTAAATATACTTAGTTACATTCCACCACTGTCCAGGACTAAAAGGACAGAGCAGACATCTGTCCCAGGAAGAGAAATGGAACGTGTCCACAAGCACAACTGTGCTGATATGAAAGAAGCAGAATTATTAACAAAACATCTGTTGGATGTGAACAGTGATCACTTAAAAAATAAAAAATAAAATGAATTTGTATTTTTCTGATATTTTATATTCAGATTTAAATGATCGTCAACATTCAGACTCAGTGACCTTGAAAAACAAACAAACAACCAATTATGAACAATTTAGTCCTCAAACTACTAAACTGGCTGTGTGTGTGTGTGTGTGTGTGTGTGTGTGTGTGTGTGTGTGTGTGTTAAGTGCGTGTTGAGTGTGTGTGAGACCTGCTGCAGAGATCCTGTGTAACGCCATGATGCCTCCTTGACAACAGGCAGCAGGACTCTGTCCCCTATCAGACCACACCCACCCCCTCCCACTCAGCCAATCACAGAGTCTCACTCATGATGGGCGGTCACTGGGACCAATCAGAGAGAGGGAGAGACCATTCTGGTGACAGAGGAAGGGGGGTGTTTGCTTATCTTCCTCAGAGGAACGTTATTAATACAGAACGTCTGGAGCGTTAAACCCTTTAACCTTTTCCCTGACCTTTCTACACAGGTCATGACTTCCTCCCTGCTGTGATAGAGTTACACACACACAGATACACACACACACACTTATTAATGTTCTTGACATTTGAAGAGGTATTTGTGACTGAGAACATGATATCAGCCACTTCAGCCTCTCTGATAACTGAAGGTCTGAGCTCCATCACCAACATGTCTGCAGAGTGACGCACAACATGAAGTTTTTAATGTCTTCTGATGGACGAACACATGCTGTCATATCTGAAACTCCTCACAACAATCACAACTGTGCTGGAGAAAAGTTCTATGTTCTAGTTCTAAGTTTCTATGACCTGAAATATAATAATATAATAATATTAACTATAAACTGTCCAAAGAGAATCTGGAAATAAATAACAAGCTTTAAATTATTTTTTTTACAGAACATATTCTAAAAAAAGACATTTGTATAGTCTGCTGCCACTGTTAGCAGTAGATGCAGCATTATTAGCATTAGCATTATTAGCATTCAGTGCAGCAACAGTATCGGAATTACTCTCACAAATCCTCATGCCTGTGTAGCAGTATTAGCATATTAGCAGCACTGGTAGACGCGATATTAGCTGCTGAAGTACAAGTAACATTAGCATATTAATATTCAAATTTGAAGTAATAGTAGTAATATTAACTATAACAATTCCATCACTAGCAGCAGTATTAGCATATTAGCGGTAGTGCTAGGCAGGAGAAGTACGACTAGAGATAGTACCATAATGATGCTATAGTTGGACCATCATTAGCAGCATTAGCACATTACCAGTAGAAGTAACAGTAGTGGTAATAACAGCATCGTTAACAATGATTGAAACTGTATTCGCTATAACTGCAGCAGTATCTATGTATCAGTAGTATCTATGTATCAGTACAGGAGCTGTAGCAGTATTAGCAGCAATATTATGGATAGTTTTAGCAACAATAGACGTACTACCACCAATTTCAGTGATACAATAATTTAGTACTACAGTCCTACTTAAATTATTTAACTATAGCAGTGGCAGAATGATTAAACTGTTCAACTTTGACATTCAGCATTTCAGGAGTAAAGGAGACAGACGTCTGCTAGTGCCAAAAACACTGCTAACACTACTGCTAACACTACTATCACTGATAACTGCTAATGCTGCCTATAGCAGTTGTTTAAAACCGCTGCTACTGCTAACACTGTTAGCACTAAAAAAGTTCAGCTGTTTGAACAGATGTCTGCAGTGCGTACTTTATGTCTGAATCTATGTTATGTAACCATTTATGTATATATACAGTATATATGTATGTGTGTGTGTGTGTGTGTGTGTGTGTGTACATATGTTACTAATGTTGTGGGGACATAGGTGTGTTTACATTATGGGGACTCACTGTTCTTGTGGGGACATGATGTCCCCATCACGTCAGTCATTACACTGTATGTTAAGATGTGTGTGTGTGTGTGTGTGTGTGTGTGTGTGTGTGTGTGTCAGTGATAGGTCAGACATGCCAGCAGGACAACAGCTGAGATGTTACAGAACACTTGAAACCACCTCTGGCCTTTACAAAGACTTTACTGTACACACACACACACACACACAGAGTGAACTAAATTCACAAAATACTATTCAGTTAAGACTGAACAGCTGGACAACCAGTTGTTCTTCAGAGTCTCCACTCGACTACTGCTACTGCTAACGCTACTGCTAACACTAATGCTAACAGCTATGCTACTATCAGTGCTACTGAAATTACTGCTAAACTCTACTTGTACAACTAAGAAACACTGTTACTGATGGTAAAAGTACAGATTATACAATTGCTGCTACAGCTAGCTAACTAGCTAACTAACTAACTAACTAACTAATGTTACTGTAACTGATTCAACTACTTGTAATTGCACTTGTTACTCTGAATATTACACTTCATATTTGTCCCTTTACTCTTATTTCAAATGTTGTATAGATGTCAGTTTATGACTGGAACAGATTGATGCAACATCAGGATGTTTTATTGTGAAATTTGTGTAATAAAATATAAAACCCAGTGGAGAGACAGATCAACTCAGATTTATCAGTTTAGGAAACTTACATATTTCAGATCAAGCATCCATACTGCCTGTCTCTCTGCCTGTCTGTCTGTCTGTGTGTCTGCCTGTCTGTCTGTCTGTGTGTCTGTCTGTCTGTGTGTCTGTCTCTCTGTCTGTCTGTCTGTCTGTCTGCCTGTCTGTCTGTCTGTGTGTCTGTCTGCCTGTCTGCCTGTCTGTCTCTCTGCCTGTCTGTCTGTCTGGACTTTGTCCTGCTGCATGCTGTTTACCAGATTTCATTAGTTCAGCTCTGCTCTGCAGCACTTTGACCTTCAGGCAGGTGAAAGTCGAAGCTCTGAAGGTTTTTGTTTTTCACTTAAGATTAAAAAAAAATTTAAACACACCCAAAAAAATCTGATTTAAGACCTGATGAGTCAAACTCTGTCTGAAAACTCCTGCAAACTAAACCAGACTTTCAAAATAAAAGAAATGAATGATTGATGAGAGCAGAGTGAGAAAAAAGCAGGAAGCAGTTTCTCAGTAAAACAAAACAAAACACAAGGTTTGACCAGAGACTGACCAACCAGAGCGGAGGACCGACTCCTGCTTCAGCCTACCTGAGTGCTGCTGTCACAGAGGAGAGGGGCTGTCGTCTTTGGCCGTCTGTCCGTCCGTCTGACTGTCCGACTGACGTGGAAAGTGTCCGTCTGTCAGGCTGCAGGGTTTTTATAGACGCTCCCTGACAGGAGGGAGGAGGCCCAGAGGGGAGGCAGGGAGCGTCTGCAAAGAGCTGGACCGCAGGAAAACAGAAAAAAAGCTCCAGCACAGAAAGCTGACACAGGTTTTCATCTGATAACAACACTGTCGAGGCTTTATTTAGTTCAGGAGGCGAGAATTAAAGCCAAAGAGCTGCACAGAGAAAATGTATCAAATATAAACAGATTTACATAAAAGGATATAAGCAGATTAATATGTTCATAAAATACAATCAAATAAAGACCAGAGTGCTCCGAATGATGGTAATGAACAGATGACTCAGTAAGTGCTGTGGAGACATATAGAAATATGCATTTTCATGTACTACCATTAGTATTAACAATAGTTTTAGTATCGATTGTTATATTACAAATGGGACCAAGTTCAAATCAGTGTTCTGTGGATCCTTAATCAACTCCTGAAACATTATTGGCCTCGACGTGCCGCTCGCTGTGCAGCTTCAGATGATGAACGAAGCTGGAAGTTGTTGCATCTCCTGTATGTTTTGTTTACATCAGTTCTCATCAGTTTTGTTGACCTGGTAGCTTCAGTCACGCCCATCCTCCCCGACTCTGCACCACAAGTGTTTATTCAAACACACAATATGTCATTTCTGCCACCAGGAGACTCTCCCGTTAAACCCATAACAAAAGACACAGTTTGATGACATCATGAAGTAGCGTGGGAGCTAACGTCTGGAAAGAAACTCACCATTAGCTTGAATAGATTCCAGATGTAAATGAAATCTAAGTTGATTTTAGGTTTCTAACTTTACGTCTGGACAGAGACTACAGATGAAAACTCGACTTTTGGCTAATTCTGGCATATTTACAGTGATATTAACATGGACTGTTCCTGAGAAATTAAAAAACAAATAAATAAATAAAAGGCTCTGACTAAATATCTTCTTTGAAACCACTTATAAGACCACACTTGTAAATTATTTGGTTTTTAACTCAGTAATTAAGTAGGTTGCTCACACGTTATAAATCATTAATAAACTGTTAATATCAGATAAAAAAGGACAACAGTGTCCTTCATCAGCAGCAGGTGCACCTTCAGCTTCATCACTCATTTGGAATATATTAATAATTAGGACTGTAATGATGAAGTGACACACGTGACTGTCGTGTTGTTTGGTTACTTTTCATTTTCATGTTGTGAAACTACGAGACACGTCCTGGTCCAACAGAAGCACACCGGAGGTCATAAATCTGAACAAAACAACCAAAAACATGAGTTTGATGAATCATAAATAAAATATTGTCTCCACTTGATGTTTCTGTATCACTGTGTGACTGTGTGCCTGTGTGATTGTGTGACGGTCCCTAACTCAGATAGAGAAGGTCGAAGTTCATCTAAAGGGGAAATGTGAGACCGGCTCAGCATTCACTGCAAAGGGCACTAACCCCAACACACACACACACCTTACCCTTTACACTCACCTTTAACTGTACACACACACTGTACACACACACTGTACACACACACACACACACACACACACACACACACACACACACACTCACAGTCAGAGGCTGCAGCCTGTCCAGTGTCCCTGTAGCCTTTACTGGAGGCTAAATATAAGTGCACATGACTGCAGGGGCGGGGGGGTCATCTCTTCTTATACTCCTCTGTTTTATATACATACACGGCCAGGCTGGGGAGTAATGGATTACATGTAATGGGATGCAAAGCAAAGGTAACTGTAATCCATTACGGGATTATTATCAGGATTACAGTTTTAAAATAAAGAAGAATATCCTGCCATGCACAGAGCACACACAGTGGACAGTTCATTATCATGGCCTCTAGTGACAGAATATAGTCTTTAAATCAGTCAATCAATCAATCAATCAATCAATCAATCAATCAATCAATTGAACACAACAAAGGAAGGAACAGCTGCGCAAACTAATAAACCGAACAACCAATTTAGACATTTAGAGCAACAACTATTAATTAACTATTAAATTAATCTGCATCTATGCTGATAATCAGTTAATTGTGTTGATTGACTGTGGAGTGCACGTCTGTACGTCTGCACGTCTGCAAGTCTGTACGTCTGCGCGTCTGCAAGTCTGTACGTCTGCGCGTCTGCACGTCTGCAAGTCTGTGCGTCTGCGCGTCTGCGCGTCTGCGCGTCTGCACATCTGCACGTCTGCACGTCTGCAAGTCTGTACGTCTGCGCGTCTGCAAGTCTGTGCGTCTGCGCGTCTGCACGTCTGCAAGTCTGTGCGTCTGCGCGTCTGCGCGTCTGCACATCTGCGCGTCTGCGCGTCTGTACGTCTGCAAGTCTGTACGTCTGTACGTCTGCGCGTCTGCGCGTCTGCACGTCTGCAAGTCTGTGCGTCTGCGCGTCTGCACATCTGCGCGTCTGTACGTCTGCAAGTCTGTGCGTCTGTACGTCTGCACGTCTGCGCGTCTGTACGTCTGCAAGTCTGTGCGTCTGTACGTCTGCAAGTCTGCAAGTCTGTGCGTCTGCAAGTCTGCACGTCTGCACGTCTGCGCGTCTGCAAGTCTGCGCGTCTGTACGTCTGCGCGTCTGCAAGTCTGCGCGTCTGTACGTCTGCAAGTCTGTGCGTCTGCAAGTCTGCGCGTCTGCGCGTCTGCACGTCTGCGCGTCTGTACGTCTGCGCGTCTGCAAGTCTGCGCGTCTGTACGTCTACAAGTCTGTACGCCTGCGCGTCTGTGCGTCTGCGCGTCTGCACGTCTGCGCGTCTGTACGTCTGCGCGTCTGCGCGTCTGTACGTCTGCAAGTCTGCACGTCTGCAAGTCTGTGCGTCTGCGCGTCTGCACGTCTGCAAGTCTGTACGTCTGCACGTCTGTACGTCTGTACGTCTGTATGTCTGCGCGTCTGTACGTCTGTACGTCTGCACGTCTGCGCATCTGTACGTCTGCACGTCTGCAAGTCTGCACGTCTGCGCGTCTGCACATCTGCGTGTCTGTAAGTCTGTGCGTCTGCAAGTCTGCGCGTCTGTACGTCTGCAAGTCTGTACGTCTGCACGTCTGTATGTCTGCACATCTGCGCGTCTGTACGTCTATACGTCTGCACGTCTGTAAGTCTGTATGTCTGTACGTCTGTACGTCTGCAAGTCTGTACGTCTGCACATCTGTATGTCTGCGCGTCTGCACGTCTGTACGTCTGCAAGTCTGTACGTCTGTACATCTGCGCGTCTGTACGTCTGTACGTCTGTATGTCTGCGCGTCTGTACGTCTGTACGTCTGCAAGTCTGTACGTCTGCACATCTGCGCGTCTGTACGTCTGTACGTCTGCAAGTCTGTACGTCTGCACATCTGCGCGTCTGTACGTCTGTACGTCTGTACGTCTGCAAGTCTGTACGTCTGCGCGTCTGTAAGTCTGTGCGTCTGCAAGTCTGCGCGTCTGCGCGTCTGTACGTCTGCACGTCTGCAAGTCTGCAAGTCTGCACGTCTGCACGTCTGTACGTCTGCACGTCTGTACGTCTGCACATCTGCACGTCTGCAAGTCTGTACGTCTGCACGTCTGTATGTCTGCACATCTGCAAGTCTGCACGCCTGCACATCTGTACGTCTGCAAGTCTGTGTGTCTGTGCGTCTGCATGTCTGTATGTCTGCACGTCTGTACGTCTGTATGTCTGTACGTATGCACGTCTGCATGTCTGTGTCTGCACGTCTGCGCGTCTGTATGTCTGCACGTCTGTATGTCTGTACGTCTGCGTGTCTGTGTGTTTGTGCGTCTGTACGTTTGTATGTCTGCACGTCTGCGCATCTGCACACTTTTTATTCTGATGTTTCTCTGTCTGTAACTGATGTAAACATTCGGTTAGTAATCTAACACATGCAGTAAACTTCACACACACACTGGAGAGGATCTTTCAGTGGGATCCTGATCCACTTGTAGCCATTCTTGGTGCAACTAGCTCACTTGTTTCTGCCAGTAAGTACGAGGGAAAAAAGCTGTTTTTTGGGGGGGACTGTGGTTGCAAATAAGTTTATTTTGTAAATGTGGAAACTGGATATACAGTAGTACCCACATATGATTTGTGGTTGCGTGAACGTTTGGAGAGACTGAAAATTTATAATGAGGACAGACGAGATGTGTTTGATCCTTTGCTGTGTATCTATGTATTTATATGTGTGTATGTGTATGAAGAGACTGCTCTAATTAATCTCATGACCGTGACCTCTGTTATTTTGTAGGAAGTGCTTTGTTTTTGACAGGAGGGGTTCTCTTCCCTGTTAGTCTGTCTGTCTTGTTTTTGAAAAGCAATAAACATTTTTTTTTTTGTTCTGTAAAAGAAGTTGAGAAAACTCATCATTTGAAGACAGTTGCCTTCACCAGATGTTTCAGTTTTGAATCAAACTCAAAACTTTGAGAAAGTCTTGAAAGAAACTTAACAAGTTTTTCGGGAGGGGCGCTGTGGAGCCGCAGACCAAGATGGCAGCTTAGAGTGGGATCTCCTCGCAGCTTCGCTAAAAGTTTGCAAAGTCCTAGTTATTGACGCTCCTAACTACTTCTAAAAGATGTCTAAACAAACGACGCTTAAAGACTGTGAGAGCAGTTCCAAATCCCGTGGCTCTCAGAGATCCAAAACTACTCCGGTAGCCGATGTTGCTAATGAGCCGATCAGCCTACAGAATGATTTAGCCGAGGTGCTAAAAGAGCTACAGTCACTCCGCTCTACGGTCACCGCCATTAACACCAAGATAAGTACCCTTGATGGCTTCGGGGCAAAACTCGACAACGTGGAGAGACACATGGCTGTGATGAACAGCTCTGTCGATGCTGTGCAAAAGAGTTTTGCGGACCTCCAACAAGACATCACCGCTAATGCTAAGCGGCTCGCGGAGGCCGAGGGACGCATCGGAGACGCCGAAGACGGCCTGCAGAGTGTAAAAACGGAGATGACTGAGGCCGCTAAACGCATCGCCTATTTGGAGTCCAAGACGGAAGACATGGAAAATCGTGCTCGGAGAAAGAACTTAAGACTGGTGGGGCTCCCTGAAAACACTGAAGGGACTCAACCCATGACTGATTACATCCAGCGTATGTTGCCGGTCTGGTTGGAGCTCGACGGCACCAGGTCGTTCACTTTGGAAAGGGCGCACCGCACTCTGGCAAGACCAAGACCGGATCAGAACAGAGCTGTAATCATTCGTTTCCTGCGATTTCAAGACCGCGAGTTTGTTTTCAACACATCCAAACAACGCTCGCTCACTCACGATGGTCATAAAATCTTCTTTGCTCAAGATTTATCAGCGGAAACCATGAAAGCACGGAGCCCATTCAATGCAGTGAGAAAAAAGTTCATCGAAACTGGAAGTTTTCGGGGATTCACCATACGCCCTTGCAAAATGAGAGCTCTACACAACGGGAAGATAATCCTCTTCTCCACACCAGAAGAAGCTGAGAACTTCCTTCCAAACTTCTAATCTTCTCAACGCTGAGGAACAGCCTATAGGTAACTACAAAAGGACTGATATGGACAATATAGGTGCACTGCAGCTTAATACAGGTTAATTTTATATACATTTTGTACTTTTTAATTTATTTTAATTTTATACAGAGCTGCTATTACCATATTTGGTGGACTGATATGGACAATATAGGTGCACTGCAGCTTAATACAGGTTAACTTTATACACATTTTGTACTTTTTAATTTATTTTAATTATATGCAGAGCTGCTACTACCATATTTGGTGGACACTTTATTTTATGCACCTACTATAGGTCTATACACTTATTTACCTGATACAGATTACTGAGGCAGTTAAATCAAGAAGCGTTAATGACATTATGCTTTATAGCTATTATTCTAGGACAGTAAGTGTTTGAATGTTCAGATCGGGATGCGGAGCTGGGGGGGGACCATGTGGGCTGTCTGAGAGAAGTGCCTACAGTTAAACCACTCCTCATTAGTGTGGATTGGTATTTGCCCTTACACCGTTTAGTTTAAGTAAGGGGAGGGGGGCCGGGATTTCAAGGTTAAGTGTTTCTATATGTCTCGTTTAGCTGTTAATACTTTCATTTATTCTGTGTCTTTATTTTCTGTCACACTCAACATGGTCATGTATCTCACTACACTTGAAGCAACATGGAAAGTCCAAAACCGTCTGATTTAAGATTTACAAGCTGGAATGTCAGGGGACTCAATAAATTAACTAAACTGAAACAGGTAATGAACAGACTTAAAAACCTACATTCTAAAATAATTTTTCTTCAGGAAATTCATATAACAGTTACTGAAATCAAGCAAGTGCAACGAAGGTGGCCTGGTCAAGTTATACATGCCACATATAACAATTACGCTAGGGGGGTACTAATTCTTATCCACAAAACAATTCCTTTTCAACTTACTAATACAATCCAAGACCCCCAAGGAAGGTTTGTAATCGCCCAGGGTAGGATCCTGTCTCTCGCATTGAACTTGGTCAGCATATATGGTCCTAATGAGGACAACCCTAAATTTTTTGAAGACTTCTTTTTAACCTTGTCTTCATTGTATGGATTAAACATCATTGGTGGAGATTTCAATTGCACTTTGAATCCGTCGGTAGACCGCTCTACAAAAAGTGATCCCCATAAAAAACAATCTAGGAAAATAATCTTACAATATATCACTGATTTAAATCTATCTGAAATCTGGAGAAAACTTAACCCAGATAATTTGGAATATTCATGCTATTCAGGAATACATAAATCCAGGTCTCGTATTGATTATTTTTTAGTATCACAAGAATTGGTATCCAAAATTAAGAATTGTTGGTATGACTGTATAGTCATTAGTGATCACTCCCCCATTTCCATGTCTGTACAAATGGAGAAACTTCAACAATCCCCTCCTAATTGGCGTCTGCAAGTGAGATGGCTTAAAAATCCTGAGTTTGTTGAATATTTAGAGGATAAGATTGATGTCTACTTTAAGATTAATACTAACCAAACTAACGCATGCATTAGATGGGAAGCCTTCAAGGCGTATATTAGAGGGCAAATTATTAGTTTCACTAGTACTAAAAACAGGAAACAAAAAGCAGAAATTAATGAATTAGAGAATCAAATAAAATCTTTGGAAATAGATATAAATAATAAAGATGATCCAGAAAAACAAAAACAGTTATTAATTTTAAGAACGGAATACAATAAACTAACGTCTGATAAAGCAGCAAAAAGTTTACTGTGGCTGAATCAAGCCTTTTATGACCAGGGAGAAAAGGCTGGCAAATTGTTAGCTTGGAGAATTAAAAAAATACAATCAGAGAGAGCCATTAATGGCATAAGTACTCAATCAGGGAAGATATCGGATGATCCTCTGGATATTAATAACACATTCAAGGAATTTTATCAATCACTATACAGGTCGGAATGCTCTCCCATGCCTGCTTATAGAGATACCTTTCTTAATCAGCTCCAATTTAAAACGCTCACAGAGGAGGTTAAGGCGGACATGGATAAAGACATAGCAATGGAAGAGCTATTGCAGGCCATTAAAAGTATCAACTCAGGCAAAACTCCAGGGCCTGATGGCCTACCAATAGAATTTTATAAAACCTTCCAGAAGCAATTATTGACCCCACTTTTGGACATGTTTAACGAGTCATTTAACAATGGTATATTACCACCAACTTTAAGACTCGCTACAATAATTCTTATTTTGAAACCTGGGAAAATACCGACCGACTGCTCCTCATACAGACCTATTAGTCTTATGGGAGTAGACACAAAAATATTATGTAAAGTTCTTGCTAAAAGGCTCAATCCACATATCCCTTTTTTGGTACATAGTGATCAGAATGGCTTTGTACAGACTCGTCAGGGATTTCATAATATAAGACGGGTCCTCAACATAATCCACTCTAAAAATAACACCAGGGATACAGCGTTGTTATCTCTAGATGCTAGACAAGCGTTTGATAGAATTGAGTGGCATTATTTATTCAATTTGTTACCAAGATATGGACTTGGGGGAAAATTTCTGAAATGGATAGAATTATTATATACCAACCCTACAGCGCGCATAATGACGAATAACAATTTATCAAGCCCGTTAACGCTAGAGAGGTCAACTCGTCAGGGCTGTCCTCTCTCCCCACTCTTGTTCATTTTGGCTATTGAGCCTTTAGCCATGTCCATTAGAGCCGAAGCCAATTTGTCAGGAATAACAATTGGAAATCATGAACATAGGATATCGTTATTTGCAGACGACGTGATTCTTTTTTTGTCAAACTTATCAAACAGTGTCCAGACATTATTACATTTAATTAATAAATTTGGTCAGTTTTCTGGATACAGTATTAATAATGCAAAATCTTCTATACTTTTCCTGAACAAAGATGAAAGAACTAATCCAGTTATAACAACACCCTTTTTTAGTGCGAGGGAAGGCTTTACCTATCTTGGAATTAAGATTACCCCCCAAATCAATACAGTTGTTCAAGCAAATTATGACCCGTTGATGAGAGAGGTACAAGAGTTACTTGAAAAATGGACAACAATGCCAATATCAATGATTGGCCGGATCAATTTAATCAAAATGACTATTTTGCCGAAATTCTTATATTTGTTTCAATCACTTCCATTGCCACTGCCACAATCCTTTTTTAAAGAAATTAATAATGCATTTTGTAGGTTTATTTGGAACAATCGAAAACCTAGATTAAGACTCAGATTATTGTACTTGCCATATGATAGGGGTGGACTACAGTTGCCCAGTTTACAGTGGTATTACTGGGCCGCTCAGCTGCGTAGTGTTATGTTTTATTTTGTCACATATTCTCCCCCAGCATGGGTCTATATTGAACAAGCATCAATATCTAAACTCCCACTAAGCCTATATTTATATTCAGCAGATTTTAAAACTTTAAAAAAAACAACAACAAATCCCTTCCTTAAGAATTCTATTGATATATGGTTTAAAGCTCATAGACATATTGGCGATACACCTCCCATTTCTCGATTTTCACCTATTTGGAATAATGCTCAGTTCACTCCTGGCCGGGCAGATGGTGGTTTTCAGGTTTGGGCCGACAGGGGGGCGCAAAAAATTGGAGACTTATATGCTAAGGGCACCCTACTAACATTCGACGACCTTTGTTTGAAATATTCAATTCCAAAAAAACACTTTTTTAAATACTTACAGTTGAAGCATTTCATTTCATCAAAGTGTCATCAGGATACACAAGAACCGCCGCTGTCCCGCCTTGAGGACATTGTGTTAAAACACATGAATGGGAAACGCCAAATCTCTATACTATATGCCGTACTTGTCTCACATGATGTGGAATCTAGTCATGACAGAAGAAGGGCATGGAGTTCAGATATTAAGGAAGATATTGAAGAAGCTGAGTGGGCGACAGCCTGTATAAAAGCCCAAACACAAACCATTAATACTCGCATGAAACTGCTACAACATAAATGGTTAATGAGGACATACATAACTCCTGAGAAACTCAATAAGTGGTCCCCTGACACGCCAGATACTTGTGTGAAATGTCTGACTGAGAAAGGTACTTTAATTCATTGTGTATGGGAATGTCCCAAACTGGTAACTTTTTGGAAAATGGTTGTTAACACTTTAAGTAAAATTACAGGTATCCAGGTACCCTGTGTAGCAAAACTTTGTATTTTAGGGATATACCCAGATTGCTTTTCTGTTAACTCTAAGTGTAAGACTCTGATCAATTTTGGCCTCTTGCAGGCCAGGAGGATGGTTGCTTTGTCTTGGAGAGACTCTGAAGTATCATCTACACAATCTTGGATTAGAGAGATGACAATGTATGTTGCATTAGAAAAGCTAACCTATGTAATCAGGGGTAAAGTACAAGAATTTGAAGAAGTGTGGACACCCTTAATGGACTTTCTCAAACAACAATAGATTATATCTATTTGTAGGGCTATTGTGTGTGTGACAATCTAATTTATTTATTTGTTTATTACTATTATTTTACGTGGATATGTTTGTGTGTGTGTGTTTATTTTATTTTATTATTATTATTATTTTTTTTTTTTATGTATGTGTATGCAGCGAGGTTTGCCTACATCTCATTGTGCAATTTGTGTAGCACATGTCTATTTGCTTTGTATGTTTTTATTGGAAATTAATAAAAACATTGTTCAAAAAAAAAAAAAAAAACAAGTTTTTCGGACCTATGATCTTGGCCCTGGTCCTGAAGGAATTCAGACTGGTGTTCCTCGTCTTTTATGTGCATCAATGTGTCAAAGACTAAAGAAATGTTGATTGATTTTCACAAACATCTGTCAGTCATCCCTCCTCTTGTCATTGAGGATCATGCTGTTGAGCTGGTCCATAATTATAAATATCTTGGCACTAACATTGATGACAAACTGTCTTTTGATTTCCATGTTGATGCTGTTTGCAGGAAGGCACATCAACGTATGTATTTTTTTTAGGAAACTACTGAGTTTTAATGTTGACAGCTCTTTTATGAAAATGTTTTATTCTTGTTTTATTGAGTCTGTCCTGACCTTTTCTTTTATTTGCTGGTATGGCTTACTTTCCCTCAAAAACAACAACAGACTGCAGGGTATTGTGAGAGTGTGCAGCAAAATTGCAGGCATTAATCTTACTGATCTTTCTGACGTGTACAAGCTCAGAACCCTGAGCAAAGCCCGCTCACTCCTCACTGACCAGAGCCACCCCCTGGTTGGTGAGTTTGTGTTGCTCCCGTCAGGCCGCATGTACATCCTGCCAAGATTCAGGACAAACAGACTAAAGTATTCTTTTGTCCCTGCTGCCATTGGTCTTCTAAATGAGTGACTGATTATCTGGTTGTTCTATTTATTGTTGTCTTCTGTGATTATATGTTGTTGTTACTCTGTTTGTTGACTGTTTTGTTACTGCCGGCTGTAGAGCGATTTGCCCCACGGGGACAATAAAGACTCCTTGAACCTTGAATCTTTTCTTGACATAATTTACTTTCTGTCTTTAAATAAAATTGAATCTTGTGACTTTTAGAAGCCTCCCAAAATCAAAATGATATAATATTATATAATCAATTGTTCACAGTGAAGTGTGAACCTGATGTCTCTGACTTTGATGCTGCTGCTGATGATGATCAAATTATCACAACAAGATATTTTTTAATTTCATTTTTTCTCAACTTTTTCATTTTTACAGTGTGTGAATAAAAAAAAATCTTTTTCCATTTATTGAAAATGTTTGAGTCGACTTAATCAAATATTTTAGTTAAACTCTAATCAAAGAGTAACACAAATTATATTTAATCTCTGATAACTCAAAAACAAGTGTGGCAACTTCAATTTTCTGAACTTTATTTATTTATTTTTTAAACTTATTTGGCTTTACAGTTTGTGTTTGTCCATGTTTCATGTTCATCATATGTTTACTGTTTATTTGAGACTTTATGAAATATTATTTTAGAGAGAATATGTACATTGAGGTTCTGTTTATCACTTAAAAATATTATTTATAGGTCACATCAGTTCAAATACAGAGCAGCTGAAAGTTAATTGTTTCCTCTCTGTGTTATACTTGAATGTGTTTTTCTCCATATTAAACTCATTTAATTTAATTTTACAACAATAAACTTGAGTTTTCTGAAGTGAGATGAGTTTTTAATTGCGCTGCGGAGCTCTGCTTCATTTTAAACCTGGTTTTGCTAAAACAAAGAGTTGATCTTAGTTTAAATTAAACTTTGTCTTTGGGTCTTTGGTTCGTCTGTCGGGTCTAAATGTGTCCCATTCCATTTATCTGATGTCTCACCTGAACTGTTGTGTGAATAAACTGAAGCTGAACTGAACTGTGATGGTTTAAAGCTGCTGCTGGTTTGTAGACGTCAGTTTGGTGTTGTGGGCGTTGCCATCGTATTTTTTTGTTATTGAAGTGACCATATTTGGACGAGGTCCCTTTGCTGGAAGTGGAAGACGCACCGTCGTCGTGACTCGGGGTCGGCTGCATCATAAACCGAAGCTGAAGAGGTGATGTATTTATTCACATGAATTTGTAGATTTATATGTGATGATCTTATTTCTATGTTGCAGACAGATTCTAACCCTTAAACGTTGAAGAAGATTTAAAACGATGACGGAGACGTGAACTCATCAGTGTTTATCATCCGTCAGACTCCTGCTGGACGTTTGAGACGAAGCAGCTTTAAGTTTCACATGAAAGACAACAAAGACAAAAAGACAACAAGCGTTTTTAAGAATAAACATGTTTGTCTTTTTTTTAATTCTTTTCATTGTGTGATTTGTTTCCAGCGTTGTGATTGGATGTGGGTCCATCTCAGCTGTAAAAAAATGTAACACTGGCTCCCTGCTTTAAACTCCGCCCACTCCGCCTCATCACTCTCTTCTTACTCCGAATAAAACTTTAAACACTTTTCATTCCTCCCTGGTGACAGACAACAAGGTCAAAATAGTAATTAAAAACAACAAACAGAATAAAATAAAGAAGCTCAGAATGGCGGCCATTTTCTGGAGTTGACACGCAGAGGGAGGCAGGGGGTGGCAGCCATCTTGTTTTGTGGGACCAGGAGGGGAAGGCGGCCATCTTGTCTCACATTTGCTGGTCCCGCAGGTACTTAACAACACCAAACACGTTACCGACCAACTTAGCCCCTTTGACTTCAGGTTTTCCCACAGCGATGACTAACGCTGTGGAGACAGACAGAGACAGGAGGGTGAGACAGGAGGGTGAGACATGTCTTTGTTTGTTTGTTTACAAATTTAAAACATTTCAAAGATGCAGATTCAAGATTCAAAGAGTTTTTATGTTTCTGACATCTGAACTTTCTCCTCCTCACAGTTTATAAACAGACTCGTTACTTTAGTTTTAAAGACTCTGAGGTGAATTATTGATTATTGTTATTTTGCATCATTGTGCGCCGCCTTCAGACATCAAGACTGATTTCAACCTGATGAAACTGCAGGACCAAGTGAAAAAATAAAGGGCGGCGTGGTGCAGCGCGGCGTGGTGTGGTGTGGCGTGGGGCAGCGTGGCGTGGGGCAGCGTGGTGCGGCGCCTTTACTATCTTGTTCTCAGCTCGTTGGAGAAACAAACATTTCCACCTTAAACCAACTAAAACCTGATCGAAGTGCAAAGTTTGTGTCACTGCACAAGATGACTGAGGCAGACACACACAACTCCACAATCACAAAACATTTATCTTTGTTAAACAGAGTGTGTGTCTTTAAATGTAATCTCAGTAGTAACAAATAATGAATTATTATTATAATAATAAAGCCTAATAAATCTCACATCGGTTTAGATCGGCGTAAGACGGGGCCATCAGGCTGTTCAATGGGACACACATATATGATGTCTGCTAGAACTCACAGGAAACAACGATTGATAAAGTTTGCGGAAATATTGCGTTGCTTGGACAAAATTTCAAGGTCCTGCAGAACTCACAGGGATTGGTTGAACTTGTGTTTGTGGAGGGACTGTATCTTTAAGGATGGCTGAGAGGAGTGTTTGATGGGTTTCATGAGTACAAGGTCAAGATATGTTTCAATTATTAATGTATGAATTTAACACAGAACACATTAATTTTCATTTATTTAATTAAAGTGACAAAAATAAATAAAATAAAAGAACGTTCTGTAACCCCACACTTCAACAGATATATAACTCTGTCTATTCGTGTTTCTCACCTTTGTGGCTCCGGCCGACACAGACTGAATTCTCCACGCCGTTTTCTCTTCTGCTGAAGATCATGGAGTAGTTTTGATCGTTCTCAGTGTCGTCTCGGACCAACATGTACTTAACTCCAGCGATTTTAGGGCCAGATGCTTGTAAACTGGCACTTTTACCAGCCAGGGCTTTGATTTCCTCTGGCTGAAAGACAGACAAGCAGAGAGACAGACTGGTTATTGATCACATTCTTACAGACGGACGAAGGAGAACATTTCATTATTATTTTACTTCATTTAACCATTTTGGTTGCTGGTTTAAACTTGTTTCTAATTAGTTTCTTAATTGACGAATATATGCTTCAATGTTGGCGTTAACAACCATGCGTGTGGAGTCCATCAGGGTTTGGTCCTCGGACCACTCCTGTTCTTGTTGTACATGCTTCCTCTTGGTCACTTGCTATGCTGATGATACTCTGATCTATTTCTAAGAACCTGAATCGACGTCCTTGCTCCTGTTTGCTTAGCTTCCAAAGACACGTCAATTTTGTCTGCAAAAAGGCTTCAAAATGGATTCTCTACTCAGCCTGTCGCCACTGTGACCTGACCAGGGTTGCCAGGTTTGTCTGAAAGGATCTGGAGTTAGTTTGGTAGAATTTAGGTATAAATTAATGGGTCATTTCAACTATAGATGTGAATTTACAGATATTATTGATGTAATTTGGATACAAAATAGGTCCCCCAAACCAGTGGAAAAAAAATTATCCCCTGGCAACACTTAAAAGTAGCCCAAAACTGGCAACCCTGGACCTGGCAACCCTGGACCTGACCCCAACTGCTCTTAAATACATTTGATTTGGAAAATATGAACTCTTTATAATTCTGGTCTTTATAACTATGAAGATTTTATTTTTGAACTGTGAAGCAATTTTTTTTTCTTTTTTAAGTTATGTTTTTGGACAGCTGAAGAGCAGACAGGACAGAGGGTGAAGAGGGGGGTGACATGCAGCAAAGGGCCTCAGGCAGGAGTCGAACCAGCGGATCAACAGTCTCCATACATGAAGCAGACGCTCTAACAACTTAACTTAAACATTTAATATGTATTAGAGATTTTGTGGTGTTTGTATTTTAACTTTTATATTTTCCTCGTGTTGTTCTGATGAGAATAAAACAGACTGGATGTCTCTTAATCGGACCTGATAACTTCAACACTGCAGCTGATCATATTAAACCCAACACATAACTAAGCTTGTTCTGACTTGTTTTCTCCACTTATATCAGAAATATTGAAAGAAATCAGCTTTGATCTGCTCCCTCTGCACACGTCTCCGTCAGTTTGCTCTGAATTGTCCACAGTTGGATCAAAACACAGTTTTTTGACCAGATCTCTGTCAGTCTCACGTTTCTCCTGTTCTCACATTCTCCTCTGGCTTCCTGTCACATACAGAATAAAGCAGCCTGTCACCACGAGTTCACGTCTGGTTTCTACTAAAGAAAAACTGCATCTGTTTGGCGGGCGGAGGAGCAGCACATGGTGGGGGCGGCGGCTCTGTAGCAGCGGCTCAGGCTGCCTTCCTCCAGTGTTTCCATGAATTCCATTAAACTGGTTTGTCTGGTTTGACTGTGTGCTCTTTAACTGTGTCTGCTGACTCACTGACACACGAATATACTGTCAGAGGACAACCTGGACAACCTGGACAACCTGGACTCCAGAGGAGTTCAGACACTCAGTAAAACCTAAATACAGACAGAATGATTCTTGATGAGAAGAGCAGATAAAGACAAAGGTTTGACACCAGGATGATCTCGTTTTCATCTGTGAAACAGCAGAAACATTTTTATTTACTTGTGTTTTCAGTATCTTTTATTTGACGTCTTGTAAGGTTGTTGTTGTAATTCTGATTTTGGCCACAAGAGGCTGAAGTGCACCACTCAGCCATGTTGTAAATAAGTAAGAAATGACAGAAATCTTCTGTACAACTTACAGTTTTTTTCGATTGCTAAAACACAAAAAGCAAAAATTAGGCACAATTTTCACAACCTTTACTTCTGTCCCGAATCGCTTGACTCAATTTGTTACTACTTTAGATTTCCTTATCATATTAGAACTCTGACTTTCCTTCTTTACACTCTGATGTCAATTTCACATCACCTTGTTGTCAAAACACAACACACAATTTTTCAGGTTTGCACACACTTCTCACATAAAATTTCAAAGCATCAATCCACAACACACAAATATTCAAATCTCTAAACTTTCGGGTCTGGCGAGCAATTTGAAATCAAGGACTGCAGCATAAAAGGAGGCTTGACCCTCTGACCCTCTGTATGAATGAGAGGAGGAGGAGGACGAGGAGGAATAGGAAGAGGAGGAAGAGGTGGAAGAGGAGGAAGAGGAGGAGGAGGGGGAAGAGGAAGAGGAGGAAGAGGAAGAGGAGGACGAGGACAACAAGGAGAAGCAAGAGAAAGAAGAACGAGAATCCGAATCTCCAATGAGATTCGTGCTACGTTTAAAAAACGTTTAAAAATAAAATGTTTTGTCTGAAAGTTTGTGTGATGTTTTATGTTTGTCTATGAGAGAAGTGGGCATTGTCATTGATTCAGTGTGTTCCATTTCTGTAATTGTGTTTTCAATTTTGCTCTTCAGTGTTCTGTACATGCTTGGTAGTGTTCAGCCAAAAGCTTAGTTGTGTTTATTCAATGAATGGTATGTGTGTGTCATGAAAATATGGCTGTGTTTACCAAATGAAAACACGAGTTCCATTTTGTGAACATGTTAAGAGATTTGATGGCAAAGAGTTGTTTTGCAAAGGGATGCCAGGGTTTAGCAATTTGTGTGTGATGTTTGGAGTTTTGAAAAAAACGTACAGTTTTGAAAAACATGTTTTAGCAATCGAAAAAAACTGTAACACAAGATACCTGTAGCCTTTATTCTGAACACATGGAGAAAATAAAGGAAGGATTTTATTTAGAACCTGATGATGCACTTCAGCCGACAAGAACAAACAAATTATCAGCTATAAAATCACACATTCACTGTTAGTGCAGAAGAAAAGAAAAGATACAAATAGAAGAGGAAGTTTATCTTTTAGTTCACATTTTAGACACGTTGAGAATAAAGTTTAAACGTTGAGAATAAAGTTTAAACGTTGAGAATAAAGTTTAAATGTTGAGAATAAAGTTTAAATGTTGAGAATAAAGTTTAAACGTTGAGAATAAAGTTTAAATTTTGAGAATAAAGTTTTAACAAAGTTTAAATTTTGAGAATAAAGTTTTAATAAAGTTTAAATTTTGAGAATAAAGTTGAAATTTTGAGAATAAAGTTGAAATGTTGCAAAATATAGAGAATAAAGTCAAAATTGAGTCAAAACGCTTCGATTTCAGTCCAAATGTTGAGAGTAAAGTCAAAATAAATAAAGTCGACATGTTGTTTTTGTAAACATTTGACTTCTTTCAGAAAATGGTATAAATGGTGAAATGAGTTGAAAAGTCTTTTCTGAACTTTCTCTCAAAGTAATAAAGGAGTTTGTTTCAATCACTCACCGTGATTGGTTAGGTGAGATTATTACAGACGATAAAACAAAATATGCTTTATGTTGTCTGTGACGTTTTTCTGTTTCCTGTCGACTGAACGACTCAAACAGTCGTGAACTGAAGAAAATAACTCTTCAAGTTTTAAAAGTGAAATTCTTTCTCATTCCGTCAGCGTCTCTGCTGTCACATGGACCACATGTTGTCAGAGTAATCTGTTAATGTAATCCCACTACTTATGGCTGTAACTAGACTAGAATCAATCACTGGACTTGACTGGGCTCGTTAGATACGAGCAGACATCAAACGTCCACACGGGGGCGGAAGTACGAGAACAAACATTTACATGAGAACATCTGACGACTGTCAGGACGACGTTAAAACATCTTAACGACTCGTTAACACGTCTGTGGTCCACTTCCTGTTTAAAGTACAGATTACATTCACACTGTAATAGAGTATTAATAACTCCTATCAGTGATAACAGGACATAAACCATTATTAAATATTGATTGAACAGCTGACACTAAATAATGAAGCAGATTACTTTTGAGTGAAGTAATTAGTAACTGTAACTAACTGGACTTCAGCAGCCACGACGCTGTAACACGTGTCGTCTGATAGATAGATAGATAGATAGTACTTTATTGATCCCAAACTGGGAAATTCTCTGCGTGGCCCTGCAGTACCTTCTTTACACACAACTCAACTGAAAACTGATCGATCAATCAGCTCAGCGATTGATTGATTGATCAGCAGGTCTGAACAGAATCTGAACAACTGAGCTGCAGAAGAGACGAGAGGGAGACACGGAGAAGACGAAGAATGTGGAGAGGACAAGTCACGACACGACACACACACACACACACACACACACACACACACACACACACACACACTCTGTCAGAGGCAAAAAACACTTCCTGACACCATCCAGCCAATCAGAGTGAAGCCTTTAGGTAGGACAGTGTGTGTGTGTCTGTGTGTTTTAGTGAGTTTAAAGGTTAAAGACAACCTGCTGCAAACAAACAAACAAACCCTGCAGACACACACACACACACACACACACACACACACACACCTTGAATGCACACATTGCGTAACTGCAGTAAAGCTTCTCCACCCTCACCTCTGTGTGTGTGTGTGTGTGTGTGTGTGTGTGTGTGTGTGTGTGTGTGTCAGACAGAAACAAGAAGTGATCGTCTCCACTTCCTGTTCGCAGCTCTTTTTTGACATCATGTCCTTATAAGGTAATTAAAGCGACACTCAGCCTGCAGCCCCGAAAAACCACAGAACGTCCCGGAAACATTTAGAAAACGTTTTCTTCACTTCTAACAACGCCGTCACCTCCCAAACACACATCTGAACTGAAAAACAAGCTCATAAACCAGAAAATAAACACAAATCAGGTAAAAATTCAAACTATCACGTCACAACCAACGTCCTCCTCTGCACGTTTCTCTCACATCAAAATCTTCAAGGAAATCAAGTAGAAATGGATTTTTGTGATGATTCTCAGAAGATGAATATATCTGTCACTTTTAACACCTCAACTCAACATTTTGGCTCTAAACAACAAGAATCACCTCCGTTAACCAGAAAAATCCATAAAAATTATTTTAAAAATACAATGAGTCTCCATTTTCACTTTTTATCTCCACTCTCACAATAAAATCTTGTTTTGAGTAAAACCCTGAAGAAACAATAAAAATGCATGTAAACCTCATTTTTTGCTGAGTTCACAAGAAAAATCACAATTAAAATGGAAAATATATAAAAAGGCAGTTAAAAAAATGTACAAAAAATAAAATCTGTCTCAGTTATGACCCAAAAAAAATGTCCCTCAAATATCAGCCAATGAGGAACAATGTTTCAGCTTGTTGCCGGGTCACTTTTCAGAACTTTTCTAGCAGAGGGAGTCGGCGTGTAAAAACTGAGTGAAGCTGCAGACACGCACGACCTCTTTTCCTGCAGCACCTGAACGCAGCAGCAGCTCCACCCGCCTGTGCTGACAGAGCGGGAACCAGCCGAGCGAGGAACCGAACACGCCCAAAACTCAAGAAGAAGAAGAAGAAGAAGAAGAAGAAGAGAGACTTCTATATAATGTTAACAGCTAAAAACAAACATAAGTGACATTCAGCCAATGTGGTGACACTTCTTGATGTGATGTCACTTGTTGCTGACGTGAAGATTTTCAAGAATAAATAATTAGAAGATTTGATTTGTCTTGTTTTAATGTCGTCACGTGCAAACATATTTCTTTAGGCGTGATGATGATGCAGTTTGAAGAAAAAAAAGCTGTGAAAGCAGCAGATTCAGATGTTTTTTAAAGGAGGAAGTAGAAGTTTCTCTTCCTGGAGCCTTTTTTTTTTACAGTGTAAAACCTGAACCTTTGATCCAAAGACACAAAGATTCATATTTTACAGAGTTTTTGCCTCAAACGGAGTCGAATGATCATTTTTATGTAGTTTTTTTTTTTACGGGACTGTGTGTGTGTGTGTGTGTGTGTGTGTGTGTGTGTGTGTGTGTGTGTGTGAGATCTTACCGTAATGCTGGCCAGCCCTGCTGTTTTGGCCCACACACTCTCTGACGGCAGAAACCCGCAGATGGCCACCTCCAGGACTGGACCATTGGGATCTGTCCCCTTCACAGAATCGAGGTAACCATCCCACGACATTCTGATCAATAACCAATACACATAAACACACACACAGAGAGAGAGAGAGAGAGAGAAACACACACTGATCAGTAAGACACACACTGTCTGATTGACAACCACTAGATATGAATTGAACAAGAAAGAGTCTGATCGATCACCAACAACCAAATCAATACCCAATAACTCAGAGATACTGTGTGTGTGTGTGAGAGAGAGAGAGACAGAGAGAGTAAGAGGGCGACCACGTCAGCTTACCTGTGCAGGTAGAGTTTCAGGTATGAGGAAGAGGGGGGAGAGAGAAGTGAAATGCAGAAAGAAGGAAGACGAGTTGTGTTTTATACGTCCGACCGCTCCCCGCCTGCAGGCCGCTTCCTGATTCGCTCGCTGTCTCCACCCCCACCCCCACCCC
>JAJHUR010140634.1:816678-830142 GCA_027495735.1 Lutjanus campechanus | reverse complement strand
CCCCCCCCCCCCCCCCCCCCCCCCACACCCCCCCCCCCCTCTCTCTCTCTCTCTCTCTCTCTCTCTCTCTCTCTCTCTCTCACCTGGGAAGTGAAAAACAAGGAAGTGTGTGAACATGTGCACTGTGAGCTGAGTTTCCACCATCTCACCAATCACACACACACACACACACACACACACACACACACACACACACTCACACAAGTCCTAAAGGATGAAAAGCACTGCTGTGTGAATTACGCTTTAAGAACCGGCAGAGAACCTCTAAAGAACCACAGTGCTGTATAGCACCTTAACCATCCTGAAGAACCACTGAAGAACCAAATAGTTGTTAAAGTGTGAAAGAGTCGAAGACTGAAGTAAAAATCTGCTGAAAATGTCTTTAAACTTTAACTGTAACGGTTTCTGATACTCTTACTAATTACTTACACATGTAATCAGTAACTTAATCCAAGTACCACAATATTAAAGTAACGTCAGTACTCTGTGGTACTGACCAAAATACTACCAGTACTTTTAGTACTTTGTTAAGTTTGCTGTTAACATTCAGACTTCAAGTGAACTGACTGAAATTTATTCCCACAAACCATCCAGGTCAGCAGCAGCAGCAGCAACTACAGCAGTAGCAGCAACTACAGCAGCAGCAGCAGCAACTACAGCAGTAGCAGCAACTACAGCAGCAGCAGCAGCAGCAGCAGCAGCAGCAGCAGCAGCAGCAGCAGCAGCAACTACAGCAGCAGCAGCAGCAGCAGCAGCAGCAGCAGCAGCAACTACAGCAGCAGCAGCAGCAGCAGCAGCAGCAGCAACTACAGCAGCAGCAGCAGCGCCACCTACAGGACAACATATGTCTATGTAACATATGTCACTACTAGTTAGCAGTACTGACAAGTTAGCCAGCTAATTGGATTTATATGTAGCTAACATTAGCAGCTGGTCTGTGTTGCTAATGTTAGCAATCATCTATGTAGCTAATGTTAGCAGTCGTTTGTGTTGCTAATGTTAGCAGCTGGTCTGTGTTGCTAATGTTAGCAGTCGTCTGTGTTGCTAATGTTAGCAGTCGTCTGTGTTGCTAATGTTAGCAGCTGGTCTGTGTTGCTAATGTTAGCAGTCGTCTGTGTTGCTAATGTTAGCGATTGTTCTGGTCTGTAAATGTTTCTTTAAATGAGATGTTGAGTCCTCGGATAATGACATTATTTTAACAGCTGGGGCAGAACTGACAAAACAAAAATGATGCAATAATAATAATAATAATAATAATAATAATAATAATAATAATATAGTTATTATCAGTAGTAGTATATGATTATTATATTATGATGTATCAGCTCTGTGTGTGATTATATGAGCAGTAGAATTGAATTGGTTTTTGTGTTACTTCATGCCTCTGTGGCCTTTTTTCACGCTGTATAAAATCACTCAGGTGGATTTATCACAGCGCTGTTTGGTTCAATGTAAAGAAAAAAATGACATACAGGCGAGTCTGTTGCACCAGAGTCTCACAACCAGACTCCATCACATCAGGATCAAACAGACCAACAATTCAGAATCAGAAGAATTCAGAAACTGTGAACCTGAATTCATCCAGTCAGCACATAGATAATCATGCTTCACTTCTTCCCAATAAAGGGAAGCTTCAGTTAGACGGTGTACAAACTGTAGACAAGCATGAGGACGACCTGAGGACAGGTCTGAGGACAGGTCTGAGGACGGTCTGAGGACGGTCTGAGTACAGGTCTGAGGACAGGTCTGAGGACAGGTCTGAAGACGGGCCTGAAGACGGGTCTGAGGACGGGCCTGAAGACGGGTCTGAGGACGGTCTGAGTACAGGTCTGAGGACGGGTCTGAGGACGGTCTGAGGACAGGTCTGAGGACAGGTCTGAGGACGGTCTGAGTACAGGTCTGAGGACAGGTCTGAGGACGTCTGATTACAGGTCTGAGGACAGGTCTGAGTACAGGTCTGAGGACGGTCTGAGGACGTCTGATTACAGGTCTGAGGACAGGTCTGAGGACGGTCTGAGGACGGTCTGAGTACAGGTCTGAGGACAGGTCTGAGGACAGGCCTGAGGACAGGTCTGAGGACGGGTCTGAAGACAGGTCTGAGTACAGGTCTGAGTACAGGTCTGAGGACGGTCTGAGGACGGTCTGAAGACAGGTCTGAGTACAGGTCTGAGTACAGGTCTGAGGACGGTCTGAGGACAGGCCTGAGGACAGTCTGAGGACAGGTCTGAGGACGGTCTGAGGACAGGTCTGAGTACAGGTCTGAGTACAGGTCTGAGGACGGTCTGAGGACAGGCCTGAGGACAGTCTGAGGACAGGTCTGAGGACGGTCTGAGGACAGACTCTGTGTACAGTCAGATCCAGAGTAAATGAGGTCAAACCGTTGAACTGTGAGCAGAAAGCTGCTGTTTGTTTCCACTCTGAAACCACTTCCTCCTTCACTGTTTCAGTTCATGTCGACACGACTTCACTCTGCTGTGGACGGATAACGAGACAACGGGCCGGAGTCACGTTAAAGGCGCCTCACCCCTCATACACACAAGCAACACACACGCAGACTCCAAGACTCTGTTTGTCTCTGTTGTCATTTTGCATCTTTGTTGCTGCATCAGTAATAACTGTCAGACTGTATAGTAGTTTTCTACTCACCTTTTTTTGCCATATTTAGTATATTTGTGGTCATATTGTGTCTTAGGGTAATTTTTCATCTTTCTGTAATTATTTTAATCTCTATATCCTCTTTTGTCTCTTTGTAGTCCGTTTGCATCTCTCTGTAGTAATTTTATGTCTCTTTGTAGTAATTTTGTCACTAATTTTGTGTCTCTTTGTAATAGTTTTGCATCTCTTCCTAGCTGCTTTGAGTGTCTTTGTGGTTGTTTTGTGTCTTTGTTGCTGTAATCTTTGTTGTTGTTTTGTTTGACTTTGTAGCTAAAATCTTTGTGGTTTTTTGTGCATCTTTGTGGCTGTTTTGTGTGTCTTTGTGGTTGTTTTGTGTCTTTGTAGCTGAAATCTTTGTGGTTGTTTTGTGCATGTTTGTGGTTGTTTTATGCATCTTTGTGGTTGTTTTATGCGTCTTTGTGGTTGTTTTGTGCGTCTTTGTGGTTGTTTTGTGTGCCTTTGTAGCTGTAGTCTTTGTGGTTTTTTGTGTTTTCCAATAAGAACACTTCACCCGGGTCTTTCGATAGTCCCATTAACTAATCCTTTCATGACTGCCACACCCACAGCCCTGTACCTGCAGTGCATTCTGGGGTTTGCAGTTCAGCCCTGGTGATCATGGCAGCTCCTGACATGAATGAAGCTAAATTAAAAATCAGTCTTTGGGAAGGTTAATGTCTGCGTGTGTCAGATTTGTATGAAAGTGTCTGATAGATGAATTGTGTTTCTGTTCTGACTCTGCTCATACATACTGCATTCCTCACATGCACGCACACACACACACACACACACACACATACCTGAGCCAGTTTAGACCTGTGGATGTCAGCAGGGAGATGGAGAAGGAGCGGCATGTTAAAACTTGGTCACTGCAGAACATGAGTCATGAGTGAAGTTAAGGTGGTAACACAGCAGAACCGCTGCTGCATGTACGTGTTCTACTAACACATCCAGAATGAAAGGACCAATGTTCACATGTTCTCAAGTGTTCTCAACCTTTAATGGCTTCAATTCACAGGTATCAGATGGTGATTTTGTAAGAAAAGCAGCAGGAGGAGTTACTGCAGCTAAATACATCACGTTTTAGCAGCAAGAGTAGAAATATTGGCAGAACTTTAAATACTAAAATGAGAAATAGTAAGAAGTAGTCGTGGTAGTAATTGCAATGTTGGTGATCAGTATAGGTGTGGTACTAATTTTTACATCTTTTAACATTTTGCATTTCTTCATACATGTTTTGCATCTTTGTAGTAGTTTTGTATGTCCTCATAGCTGTTTTGTATCTCTTTGTAGTAGGTATCTCTTTGTAGTAGTTTTGTATCTCTTTGTAGTAGTTTAGCATGTCCTCATAGCTGTTTTGTATCTCTTTGTAGTAGTTTTGTATCTCTCTGTAGTAGTTTAGAATGTCCTCATAGCTGTTTTGCATCTCTGTAGTAGTTTTGTATCTCTCTGTAGTAGTTTAGCATGTCCTCATAGTTGTTTTGCATCTCTTTGTAGTAGTTTTGTATCTCTCTGTAGTAGTTTAGAATGTCCTCATAGCTGTTTTGCATCTCTGTAGTAGTTTTGTCTCTCTTTGTAGTAGTTTTGTATGTCCTCATAGCTGTTTTGCATCTCTTTGTAGTAGTTTTGTATCTCTTTGTAGTAGTTTTGTATGTCCTCATAGCTGTTTTGTATCTCTTTGTAGTAGTTTTGTATCTCTTTGTAGTAGTTTAGAATGTCCTCATAGCTGTTTTGCATCTCTTTGTAGTAGTTTTGTATCTCTTTGTAGTAGTTTTGTATCTCTCTGTAGTAGTTTTGTATCTCTCTGTAGTAGTTTTGTATGTCTTTGTAGTAGTTTTGTATCTCTCTGTAGTAGTTTAGAATGTCCTCATAGCTGTTTTGCATCTCTGTAGTAGTTTTGTATCTCTTTGTAGTAGTTTTGTATCTCTCTGTAGTAGTTTTGTATCTCTCTGTAGTAGTTTTGTATGTCTTTGTAGTAGTTTTGTATCTCTCTGTAGTAGTTTAGAATGTCCTCATAGCTGTTTTGCATCTCTGTAGTAGTTTTGTATCTCTTTGTAGTAGTTTTGTATCTCTTTGTAGTAGTTTAGAATGTCCTCATAGCTGTTTTGCATCTCTGTAGTAGTTTTGTATCTCTTTGTAGTAGTTTTGTATCTCTCTGTAGTAGTTTAGAATGTCCTCAGCTGTTTTGCATCTCTGTAGTAGTTTTGTATCTCTTTGTAGTAGTTTTGTATCTCTCTGTAGTAGTTTTGTATCTCTTTGTAGTAGTTTTGTATCTCTCTGTAGTAGTTTAGAATGTCCTCATAGCTGTTTTGCATCTCTGTAGTAGTTTTGTATCTCTTTGTAGTAGTTTTGTATGTCCTCATAGCTGTTTTGTATCTCTTTGTAGTAGTTTTGTATCTCTTTGTAGTAGTTTAGAATGTCCTCATAGCTGTTTTGCATCTCTTTGTAGTAGTTTTGTATGTCCTCATAGCTGTTTTGTATCTCTCTGCAGTAGTTTTGTATCTCTCTGTAGTAGTTTTGTATCCCTCTGTAGTAGTTTTGTATCTCTTTGTAGTAGTTTTGTATCTCTCTGTAGTAGTTTAGCATGTCCTCATAGTTGTTTTGTATCTCTCTGTAGTAGTTTTGTATCTCTCTGTAGTAGTTTAGAATGTCCTCATAGTTGTTTTGTATCTCTCTGTAGTAGTTTAGCATGTCCTCATAGTTGTTTTGTATCTCTCTGTAGTAGTTTTGTATCTCTTTGTAGTAGTTTTGTATCTCTTTGTAGTAGTTTTGTATCTCTCTGTAGTAGTTTAGCATGTCCTCATAGTTGTTTTGTATCTCTCTGTAGTAGTTTTGTATCTCTCTGTAGTAGTTTAGCATGTCCTCATAGTTGTTTTGTATCTCTTTGTAGTAGTTTTGTATCTCTGTAGTAGTTTAGCATGTCCTCATAGTTGTTTTGCATCTCTTTGTAACAGAATCAGAAATAGTGTTGGATGTGAAAACAGTCTGACTCTACAGGTTGTTGTCCTGTCCTCTCGTCCTCTGGCTCAGTAGGTCTGTCCTGTGCTGCTGAGGCCGTTGCTGATCAGCGCCTGTCACTCTGCACACCATCAGATTATCAAAATAAAATGACGAGAATCACCTGGAAAAAAAAACATCCAATGATGGACTCGATATACTCGTCCAGTCATGTGACAGCTGTAGAAAGACGGTCCATCCGTTGAGTGGACGTGGACATGTCGGCCTGTCTGCTACCATCAGTTAAACATGACAACAAAACTTGTTAGCTGACGTGTTTAGAGAACAAATAAGCTCCGCCCACAAAAAAATCTCAATGTGTACAGAAAGAAAAGGGGTCTGTCAGTTTTAGCAGCAGTGACACAAAGTGTCTGTGACAGTGGCAGTAGTTTTACCTCTTTGTGTGTGTGTGTGTGTGTGTGTGTGTGTTCAGGTCTAACAGGTATGGACACCAACACCTGTAAAAACCTGGTCAGTCTAGAGTATCTGCAGGACTGTGACCTTTGACCCCCAAGGAGAAGAATTTAAAACATCACTCTGATCTGTGTGTGTGTGTGTGTGTGTGTGTGTGTGTTTTCCTCAGGGTATGCATATTGTAGATTGTGGCTTGTAGGAACTCGTCAGTCTGAGGCACCACACCTTTTAACACACACACACACACAGTACTGACAGGAAACCAAACCAAACCTCGTTCTCATTTTGTTCAGTTTTCAGCCCGACTGTCGGCCACGTTCAGAACATTTTCGCTGGTCTGACTCAGTGTGAACGTAGTTTTGTGAAACACTGGTACTGAACATTATTAAATGAACGTGCAGACTGCAGCGCTTCTCTTCAGTATCAGAGTGGAAACTTGTTGAAACTTTACAGATTTGGCTGCTTCCACGTGTCATGTTGCAGCTCGATGGATTCTTTATCTGAGCTGAAAACAGCACACAGACGCACTGAGCCCAAGTTCACAAATTACATGTACATGTTAATAAATAACCACCACCAGTATGTGAATGACACTGAAGTTCTGAATCATATCATGATAACTTCTCATGTATCACCGACTTGTCTCATCTGTCCAATTTACAATCTGTCTTTTTTTTTCGCCATGTTTTTAGCTGAAATGTCAACTGTAGCATGTAGCATGTAGCATGTAAACATGGCGTCGATGTATCGTGAGGCTTCATGTATCTCTTGTCACATGCAGGTGTGAAAATATCACGAGACCTCTTGTGCACACGGCTCCGGTCTGAGAGGCTACAGTTGACATTTCAGCTAAAAACACGGTATAAATGGCGTCTTTTGTGATCAAATTTTAATGTCGCGGCTCACAGACACTTGGATTACACCACACGAGCAGGATGGAGACATTTTGTGTTTGTTTTGTGTTATTTTCCCACTTTTCAAACTCATAAGTCAAAGACAGCAGGTCAGTTCAGACGTGGCGTGTAAAGAGGAAGCTGTACGGAGGAGGTGAGGTGGATGAACAGGTCAAATTAACTCTTCACAAGTTGTTTTTAAACCAAACTGTGAATGTGTCACATCAGTAACCACGTCTTAACGAGGCCTTCGAGCAGTGCGAGCTGGGATGGAAATGTGTTGGTTCAGCATAATTTCAACAAATTTGGGATACGCAAATACACATACATACACATACACCCTTCATCATACAAATGAAAGCTTTTCAGCATCCAGCATTAATGTCAGTTTATTCATATAATCATTTTCCTCAGAATTTTCTGCAGAAATCACCTCTGTAGTATAAAGAGCGAGATGTACAGAGGAGGTGAATCATTGGGTCAAACAAAGAAAAGACTTTCAACAAAGAGACGGCAGGTTGTGTCCAGTGTCAAACCAAAAATTAACGGTATCGGAGGTTTCATGTGACATGACGAGTCCTTCAACTCCTTCACCTGCTTCTTCATACAGCAGCTCAGTGAACAACATTTACTGTCTGATGTCAGACACAAACAGTCCTGTCTGTCTTTGAATGGAGGCTAACAGTTTCCCTCCACTTACAGTGTTTGTGCTAAGCTAGGCTAGACCTACTCTGTATGTAAAGTGTCGTGAGTTGACTTGACTTGACTTAAACGTGACCCGGCTTGAAGTCACATTCACACAAACGCTGAGTTCAGCAGCCATTGATGGAGGCTGAAGCAGAACGTTGATGAGAGCAGAGGAAGTAACACACACACACACACACACACACACACACACACACACTTCCTCAACAAGTGTGAACTCTTGTTTTCTGAGTCAAGTTGAAAGATGTCGAGGCGAGGGAGTGAAGAGGAAGTGGTGTCTTTACTGCAGCTTGAAGGAATATGAAGTCTGTGTGTGTCCTTATAAGGCGAAGTGGTGAGAGAGTGTGGCTGTGATGAACACACACTCACACACACTCACACACACACACTGTTTGTGTAATGAGATTCACACACGGTCTTAAAGCAGATAATTCATGCAGGGTTTTTTGTAGAAACTTACAGACGCTGTCTTCTGATCAGACCACACCCACTTCCTGTCAGAACCCTTGACTTCCTGTTCAGAAGATTATACTCATGACACACACACACACCCTCCTCTGCACACACTGCTGTCGTTTCATAAGCAGCAGAGATGGAGACAGTTTGTGTACTTCCTCTCGGTGTCTTCAGTCGCTGCCTGGAGTTTGTCTTCGTGATGAGACTGAAACACATCTCCAACAAAAAATAGTTCCGCTGACGTTCATACGCCTCAACTTGTTTGTGTCTTTATTAAACTCCTGCGATTTATTGTTTGACCCTCAGATAAGTTGCTGTAGACATCCTGACTATCAGGCCATCCTACATTTCCCATAATGCACCTGGGTCTAGGGGCTTTCTTCTGCAGTCTGGAGCGACCGTTTGAAATGTAAATGTTAATATTTAGATCTGTTCAGGTTTCTGATCTAATCATGATCCTCTGCTGATACCGTACATGGACACTCAAACACGGATATTAATTCCTTTAATTGTTGTAATTAACATAAATGAGTTTTCATTCATTAATGTTAAAATGAATGTTAATTTAACATATTATCTACAGTTAAATTGTTAAAAATGTACAAACAAATAATGTATCATTATTAATGGATAAAGAAACAAAATTTTAGAAATGAAATGATTCAGTTTTTTGTGTGAAATATGAAATAAATGTTTCCTGTGACAATAAAGTTTCCCTTCACTGGAACTCAGAGACCTCAGACAGGAAAGAGTGTTTGTTCTGCCCCCTGCTGGACACACGGAGCTACAACAGGGGATCAAACCTGCAGGCGTGGACATTTGGAGACATTTGATAAATGTTTCATCATACAATGATGATAATAATAATAATAATAATAATAATAATAAGAAGAAGAAGAAGAAGAAGAAGAAGAAGAAGAAAAGTTGAGCTCAATAAAAATCATTGTTATTGTCCAGCTACTTTAAAGTTGTCAGTAAAAACCAACCCTGCAGATTGTTTGTGAACTAAAACTGATCTCAAAGTTCATTTTCAAAATCAAACTTGTTCAAATGGAGAAGAAGACATTTTGGCTGCAGAGTGCTGTTAGAGGCTCATATTGATTTTTATTTTCTATCATTCTTTACAAATTAAAGGCAACAGTGAGAATCAAACTACACTTTGTTCTTCTCAAGATGACAAACGCGTTTTGTTTTCTTTGTAAATGAAGAAGTGAATTCTACCAAAAAAAACAAAACAGTTTGAAGCTCAAACTAAAAAGACACAAAATGATTAAATATGAAAGTGCAGAGTTTGGATGACTTGTTCTTTTCAGTATCATGTTAAAATAAAAGAGAAAAAAGGATTCATTGAGACGTACATGATGTTTGAACAGGTCACTGCTGACTGGTGGAACTCACAGGAAGCTGCTGTGATTGGTCACATTTACAGGCGACTCGAGGTGATTGGACAAAATTGTAAGTAGTGCAGAAATTATGATAATTGTTTGAATTTGCTTTAATTGTTTGCAATCGTTTGAGAAGAAAACATTTAACGATGTGGAAGAAATCTTTAATTCTTTTTCACTCAGCGAGCGACGCCGTGAACAAACAGTTTCAAAGAGAATAGAAAGAGTTAAAAAGAGTTAAAGTTAAAGAGTTAAAACGTTCATGTGCTAATGTCAGCTACTCAGCATGTCCAGTGACATTAAGCTCACTCAAGTTACTCATCAAATAAACACAGACGTTAAAAAGAGAAACGTTATGGGAAAAAGTTTCTGAAGCTGAAACGTTAACGTATAAAAAAACTTCTGTTACATCACGACGTTCTGAACGACTCCCGTCACTTCTGAATCAGAAGCAGAATCACTTTTTCCACTCAAAATATATCTCAGGAGGGAACGCTAAAGTTCTGTGACGGAACGTAAACACAACAGTTTAGTGAAAGGACACAAAAGTTTTGTGCAGAAGTTTTACGATGAACCAGAAGGGCTCAGAGCAGGCAGACAGAACCGTCTGCAGCAGAACTTTGCACATGAGCGCAAAGATTTTGGGAGGGAACAAAACTTTATAAAATGATGCAGAAGCTTTGTGGCCTCTCACAAAAGTCTTTTTCCATCCATATTTATTTATTTCACCCCATGTCCCTCTCAGGGGCTCAGAACAAATATTTCAAATCAGTTTAAATATTTACAGTAAATATGTTACAATAATTTGATTTGATTCTTTATTTTCGTGTCATAATAATGATAATAATAATAATAATAATAATAATAATAATAATAATTATATGTGATAATATTTGGAGAATCGAGCGGAAACGAAGACTTTAAACTCAACAAAGTGACACAAAAAACAAGTTGAGGCTCAAACTGTTTATTCATCTTTCTCTCATCGGTACTTCACTGGCTGTAACCATGGTAACCGAGCAATCCCATGATGCTGTGTTGTTGGGGGGGGGGGCATAATTCTAATTACACTTAATTATACTAACTGATGTTTGAACTACGTTTATTTTACATTCTTTTCTTTACAAAAAGAATCTGTGTGTGTGTGTGTGTGTGTGTGTGTGTGTGTGTGTGTGTGTCTGCTGGCTGTTTGTGTGTCTTTATGTGTGAGGATTAAAGGAGCAGTCCACTGTTTTATGGAACAGAAAAACAGGAGGGCCTGTGGATAAATGTGGCACTGCTCCTTTAAATACTTGAGCTTCATGTAATGGCAGCGGTCGATGAAGTTTGTGCTGCAGTCCGTGTGTGTCTCCGTGTGTGTGTGTGTGTGTTAGCGGTCGAGGACGTAGGTCTTGTACAGACGGTTCATCTGTTCCAGGAAGATGAAGGTGAGGACGGTGTGCGGCCCGAGGCGAGCATAGTACGGCGTGAAACCTTTCCACAGCGAGAAGAAGCCTTCAGAGCGCACAACTCTGGACAGCACCTCCTGATGACACACAGGAAACACAACATTTCATCCACAGGAGAAGAAGAAGAAGGAGGAGAAGAGGAGGAGGAAGAAGAAGAGGAAGAAGAAGAAGGAGGAGAAGAGGAGGAGGAAGAAGAAGAGGAAGAAGAAGAAGGAGGAGAAGAGGAGGAGGAAGAAGAGGAAGAAGAGGAAGAAGAAGAAGAAGAAGAAGAAGAAGGAGGAGAAGAGGAGGAGGAAGAAGAGGAAGAAGAAGAAGAGGAAGAAGAAGAGGAAGAGGAAGAGGAAGAGGAGGAAGAGGAAGAAGAGGAGGAAGAATGATTTTAATCAACATGAAGGAAAAGTTTGAATGTTTTTTAAAAACTTTTCTAAATACAGGAGAAATATTGAGGTTTGTTTCAACAATAATTTTAGATTATTTTTATAGTTGATTAATATTTAAAAATGATTTAATATTTCTGTGATGTATTAAAGTCATTGTAGCTAAGAGGAGGAAAAGTTTGATTCATTTAATAATTTATATTTTATTCTTCTTATTCTCAGACTTCAGCTGAGATATTTTGACAAAACAGAATCTGTTCAGAGTGAGAAGTGATGGAGTGAACATGAGAAGGTCAAAGGTCAACACATGACTCACCAAACCGTTTTTATACTCCGGCTTCCCGTCGATCATCTTCATGTTCTGAATCCTGTCAAACAAACAGGAAATAATGTTTTTATCTGATGAGGACGTCAGAGGAGGAAAAACGAACCAATGAGAAGCAGCCATGGAGCGAGCGACTCACCTGGTCTTTACGATATCAACGGGCATCGACGCTGCCGTGGTAACCAGACCACTGATCATACTGGCACAGAAATGACACAAGATATCGTCTCCGAAATACCCTGAAAACACACACACACACACACACACACACACACACACACACACACACACAGAGAGAGAGACATACACACACACACACACACACATTACATCAGGAGGTTTATTTCATGCGTTAAACATATTAAACATGTGACTGTGTTCTCGTTCTGTTGTTTTGTTCTCACTGTTGAGAGAAAACGTTCCTCACATTGTGACTGCGGTTCTATAAACAGAGTGGACATCCTGTGATGATGTGAAACATTATGAGGTTATTTCATTAATAATCTCTGATGCTGAAGGTGAACCACGACAGACGTGTGTGATGTTTCAGACTAAACGTGGTCAGAAGCTTCTCAGCGTCTGACGACATGATGGATGAGATGATTTTATGATTTTGAGAAACATTTATCAGGTTAAATAAACGTCACGTTATTTAATGAGAGTTAATGAGAGTTTGTGATGAAACCTGTTTGGTCCGAGTGAATTAAAATGTGATGATTTTTGTTCTAATGTGACAGATAATCTTTTACTAACGTTTTAATATCTGTGTTAATGAGTGATGGTTAGACAGATGAGTCTGTCTAAGATATCTGCATGAATTACTGGCAGCTTGTGAAGATCTTTATTGTCAAAGAACCACACAGACCACACAGACCTCAACAGAGACCTCAACAAAGACCACACAGACTTCCACACAGACCTCCACATAAACCTCAACAAAGACCACACAGACCTCCACACAGACCTCCACATAAACCTCCACACAGACCTCCACATAAACCTCCACACAGACCTCCACATAAACCTCCACACAGACCTCCACACAGACCTCAACAAAGACCACACAGACCTCCACAAAGACCTCCACATAAACCTTCACACAGACCTCAACAAAGACCACACAGACTTCCACACAGACCTCCACACAGACCTCCACACAGACCTCAACAAAGACCACACAGACCTCCACAAAGACCTTCACACAGACCTCAACAAAGACCACACAGACTTCCACACAGACCTCCACACAGACTTCCACACAGACCTCCACATAAACCGCCACACAGACCTCCACATAAACCTTAACAAAGACCACACAGACATCCACACAAACCTCCACACGGACCTCCACACAGACCTCCACATAAACCTCCACACAGACCTCAACAAAGACCACACAGACTTCCACACAGACCTCCACATAAACCTCAACAAAGACCACACAGACCTCCACACAGACCTCCACACAGACCTCAACAAAGACCACACAGACCTCCACACAGACCTCAACAAAGACCACACAGACCTCCACAAAGACCTCCACACAAACCTCCACACAGACCTCCACACAAACCTCCACACAGACCTCCACATAAACCTCCACACAGACCTCCACATAAACCTCCACACAAACCTCCACACAGACCTCCACACAGACCTCCACACAGACCTCCACACAAACCTCCACACAGACCTCCACATAAACCTCCACACAACCCTCCACACAGACCTCAACAAAGACCACACAGACCTCCACATAAACCTCCACACGAACCTCCACACAAACCTCCACACAGACCTCCACATAAACCC
>JAJHUR010140634.1:799288-809639 GCA_027495735.1 Lutjanus campechanus | reverse complement strand
AGTGATCTGCACAAACGTAAATACTCGTATCTTGCTGAAATCTTGACGGATTTACAAACGGTTTGGTTTCTTACAAACGTTATTAACGTGGCTACAATTCTGGATGTTTGACCGGAAGTGTGACATAATTATCCATAAGTGCAGTGTTACAACTACACCTCTGATATTTATAACAAACCAAACTGTTTGAAAATCGGTAGAAAATTGAGCAAGTTATGGTTATTTAAAAAGTATGCACCACTACAACACAATGTTATGGGTGAGCCAGCTGACTGTCGCAAGATGACCGCCAGTGCGGACTGTCTCTTATACACATCTAGATGTGTATAAGAGACAGCAGTGAGTCCGGGATTAATTTCTTATCATGTGAAGGCCCCTTAAATAAAGTCACCGAGCTGCTATTCTGCACATTGTGGCATCCAGGAACACACATGCATGTGGTGGATGAGGCATAACTGGTTAGACAGCAAGCAGCAAACTCTCATCAGCTTTATCTGTGGCTCCCGAGCGAGCAGGAGAACCTCCGTGGATACTGCGCTGTACGTTTTTATATCGCTGGAGCAGCAGGGGCGGGGTTATGCTAATGAAGCTGTGATACGCAGCACGGCTTCCATTTCAGAGCCGCCCACAAAATCCTGGACACAGAAATCTTCAAACACAATCTGAAGTCTCGCTTCACAATTCAATTCTAAATAGTTAGGAGGCTTTTTACACATTTTGAGCAAAACATTTATGACCTATATAATGAGTTTAGAAGAAAATGGCCAAATTCCCTTTGCACGGTCTTTAAAACGTATTAAAACCTGCTGAAAATCTGTGAAAACATGTTGAAAACCTGTTAAAACGTGTTAAAGGTGTACCTGAGTCGAGCAGCGCCTGTTTGGACTGAGAGTAGGAGGCCAGCTGAGCTGCGTTCACCACCACCGCTCGAGCCATGGTGGGAATACACCCCTACAACACACACACACACACACACACCAATAAATCAATTAAAAAAATCATCAATCATCATTTATCTATTAAATGTCTGAAAGCAGAAAAGAAGTGACAGATTGAAATGATTTGTTGAAATATTTAGAGAATCAAATCAGAACATTTAGAGGAAAAAGTGAAAATATAGAAAGATTAAAGCTGTAATGTTTAATGGTTAAAAAATTGTTTGAATGATTGATTGAAGTGATCAGCCGCTCACCCTCCACAGCGTGGTAATTCCTTCTTCTCTGGTGATTCGAGCCAGCGCGTTGAAGACGTTGGTGTAACCTCTCCTCTCAGCTGGAGGGAGACTACAGGACAGACAGGAAATCATCACGTTACCCTGACAACTGGCATCACGTGACCTTGTTTATTATCCGTCTGTCTCCGTGTCTCACCGTCCGTCTGCCGTCATCCTGATCAGTGCGACCTCTGCTGGCGTCCCGACAAACGCTCCCGTAGCTCCTGCTGTCATACCGATCAGAGCCTGCAGGGGGAGCACACTGTTACTGTAACCAGCTGTTCACTGGAGCACGTGTCAACGCAGCCACGGCATTGGTGCAGTGAAGCCACACCTCCTAATGTTAGTAAGTGTGTGGAGGCAGGAGCTCCGTCCACAGTTATCATCACAACTCTCTGAATTTAAATCCCATTTTCGACCAGTTTGGTTTGTGACAAATGTCAAACATATTTATCACACACGACAAAATGGCATCATGACCCTTCAGACGCTGCTCAGCTGCTGAAAACAGTCAAAACTTTGTGTAAAAGTTGTAGAGAGTACTTTGAGGAAGAAGTTCGGCGGTCGTCCGTCAGCTCCGGTCATCTTCTCAAACAGGATGGTGTAGATTCCCAGACGAGTCGTCGTGTACGTTGCCTGACGCAACAAACCTGCTGACAAACTGAGACAGAAAATAAAACATTTGTCACTTTTTGTATGAAATAAAAATGAGAATTATTATCCCCTCAAAGACTGTAAACCCTGAAAAATAAAGCTGAAAGAAGCCTCGGGTGGAGCAGCAGGTGAAGTCATACCCCGTGTAGATGCCTCCGACTCCCTCCGTCCTCAGGATGGAGAACAGAGCGTGGAAGCTGGTTTTGTACTCTCGAGCCTTTGTGCCCTGACCGCTCAGCTGCATCCGGTTCTTCACCAGGTCCAACGGCTGCACAAAGACTGTCGCACCCATCCTGGAGAGACAGACAGACAGAGAGAGAGACAGGTGAACAACAAGTCTGACAATAAGGCAGATATCATCCAGCATCGCCTCCTGAATCCAGAGACAGACTCAAGTCTTTCATGTATCTCTGCATTTGATTTTTGGGGCAGGAAGCAGCTGAAATCATGTGACTGTTTGATTTTGTGAGACAGTAGCTTGTTTTCTGTGATAAGAGTCAGTTATCAGAGCTGTGAGAGGAACAGTTTGTACTGTAACAAATGACTCTTTATCAGACTGTGAGGCCCCGATGTGAGGGTCAGGGTCCAGTCTGACACAAACACTGCGCTTTATTCATATTCTACTTTATTCATATTCTCCTTTATTCATATTCTGCTTTATTCATATTCTCCTTTATTCATATTCTGCTTTATTCATATTCTCCTTTATTCATATTCTACTTTATTCATATTCTAATATCTAATTATTTTGACTGATATTGCAACTGTGATATGATTTGTGATATCAGAGGGAAAAATAATTTTCATTGAAAATGAAATGAAATGAATCTGGTGAGATTTATTCAGAAGACGTCTCCTTCAGTCTGTCCGTCTCTGCAGAATGACATCATTTTATTTAAAGTGACGAAGTGTTGTAGGGCTGCAACGAGTTGCATATTTTACTATCCGAGTGTTCGGGGTCACTATTCGAGTAGTACTCGAGTACTCGTTTACCGACGGGTGTGTGTGTGTGTGTGTGAACGCAACGCCATGTAGAAGGAGAGAGGCGCGGAGCGGCATGTGAGAGTAGAGCGGAGCAGCTGAAGACAGCCGTCCTGTTAGATCACTTATAATTAAGAGGAGAAACTGCCACGTAAATCAGACAGTAAACTAACACTTTCTTTCATAATAACACACTTTTTATTTTAAAGTGATACTCCACCCTATGAGATTAAGCCATTTTGTAAGTACTCACCACTATGCTGATGTGATGATGGAGAAGATTTTTAGCAGAAATATCAGCTGTAGCATGTAGCCGGTAAGAGGTAAACATGGCGTCGATCTCGCGAGACTTCGGCACGTGCGGCCATTAAGATATATACGAAGTCTCGCGAGATCAACGCCATGTTTACATCTTACCGGCTATGTGCTACAGCTGATATTTCTGCTAAAAACATGGTGTAAATGGCGTCTTTTGCGGTTAATTTTTAATGTGGCGGTTCGCGGACACTTGGATTACACCACACAAGCAGGATGGAGACATTTTGTGTTTGTTTTGTGTGCTATTTTTAACGTTTTATCCGTGGTCACCATTCACTGCCATTGTACTGGATGAGGCTGCTACCCTGCTTCTCCTAAAACTCCAGGATTGTTTTGTGAACTGAAGATCTTCACTTATCATCACATCGGCATAGTGGTGAGTACATACTGAGTTAGTTATCATGGAAAGTGTAGTATCACTTTAATAAAACAGCTGAAACAGTTGTCCAGACAGTGTGATATTTTTCCTCATAGATCCTCAAATCACTCGCAATTCAAAGAGAAAAAAAAGAAAAAAAAAGAAGGAATTAAATTGTCCCGTTAACGGCAGCGCACACTTCAATAAAGGAACCATTAACATTTCGGCCTAAATAAACAATAAAATATTGGCTTATACATTTTTTAACCCAGAACGAGGTGGTGGTCAGCAGCAGTGTAATTATAACCCAAAAGCAGCGCATTATTCCAAAAACGAACCATAAGCTAATCTTCTAACGTTAACGCTAACGGGGGAGTGTGAAGTCGCGTGCGTGACGCTCATGATGAAGAGTCCAGACTCTGTCTCTCCTCTTCATCTCCTCGGTGTGTGTCTGTGTGCAGTTTGTTGTCTGCTGTGGTCTAAAACATCCTCACTGATGTAAATGATCCTGCTGCATTAATACAAGAACATGAATATTCTGCATCGTTTGATCATTATATTGACTGAGCTGAATAAAGGGGAGGAGTTTTCAATATTTTATTAAAGAAATAAACTATTATTGACAATAATAATACTAAATAAATAAATGCATATAAATAGTAACCTTTTCCTAAAATACTGTTTTTAATTTTGTTACATTGGAGAAAGATCTGTTACACAGCTTCAAAATGACTTGAAAGGTTTTGAAGTGTGTTTATTCTGCTGCTATGTGAGTATGTTCAGAAACAACAGATATATGTCATTTTGACATATATACAGAAGAAAAGAATATATTTTCTTATATATACATCGTTACCGCTTCAAATTATACCACAATATAAATGTTAGGCCGTATCGCTCAGCCCTCGCTGCCACTTCCTCCTGTTCTGTCCACGTCTCAGCGCTGCGTCTCTGAGTCAACAACAGGCCGACTGTGTTAGAGGACGGAGGATTAACTGGTCTCATGATGGAACAAACAGGTACGACACATGTGACCTGTGAAACCACTGAGGGAGAAAAATAATCCTCGGATCTCAACTGAGAGACCAACTAAATGTTTTCATCACTTCAAATGATTACCCAGAATTCATAACTATACGAACAGATTCATACTTTTCCAAATGACTTCTGGGTTAAATCCTGTCAGAGATGCAGCAGAGGGACGGATTTACCTCCAACAGCTGGTAGAAGTGAAATGTGTCTGTCACAGAAGAAAGACGCTAAAATCTCCTGAAGAATCCAAACCTCAGTGAATAAAAATTTGTTTTTTTAAATAAATATATAATTCTAACTTGTGATTACTGACTTTATTAACTGACTGTATCTAACACCGCCACACGCACCGCGACACGCCGGAGACGCAGCACCAGCGTCTGACAGCAAACAAAATAAAGGATCCGTGTCGGCTTAATATCGTGACTTTAAAAGCACTGAATTACTGCCTTAACGAATTTCGTTAGAATAAAATATGAAGAATTGTAAGATATCATTTCTATGAAGCTGTTCAGTCAGACAGCGACAGATCACAAGTAATTAACTTGTATCAATCATCCTGGCATCAAGCTACGTGCGGCTTGTTCAGTCATTATTGTTCATTATAATGTTGATAGTGCTCACATTACACTTTCTGCCTAAAATATTTAATACCTTGATAATACAGGACTCTGAGCCTTAAGGTGGAGCAGCCGTTCAGCACAGGATGTGTTGTGAAATGCACATGCATGCCGGCGGGCCGCCATGTCTGATCTGACGTTTCGTTGTGGGTTTATGGAAAAGTTATTGTACATTCGCCTTTTCTGGAATTACTGATCGTATATTGTGCAGGTGTCAAAATTATGGTACAAATCTGATCATTCTCATGCAGCTGGAGGAAATGTGCCGGTGACGTGTTTGGTTTGTTGATATTAATTCTGTTTTCATTTTAGGAGAAACTGAGAACACAGAACAAACATGCTGTGTCATTGCTGACTGGATATTTTTTTAATTCCCTGGTGAAGTTTTGAAATTGCAGATTTAGATTTAGTGTCTGCACCATTAACTCGATTATATGATGAGTTGAATGAATTTATTAAAAATAAAATACTGCTGTAACTGTAAATACCTGAAAAAAGTCAGTGTCCGTCTCTGACGGTGACAGCTGAGGAAGAAAGGACGTGAGGGACCAGACGGTGGACGTACGGACAGAGTGTCTGTGAGCGTGGACACACCGTCAGTGTGACACCAGCAGCTGGACAGGATAATGTACACGCTCCTTGAAGGGGGGTGAGATGTTTGAGAGTTTGTTTGGGGGGGGGGGGGGACATTTAAAGGCCACACGTGCAGCAGCAGCTGTGAGTCACATGACACAGATCAGTTTGTACTTTCTACACTTACTGCAGCTTAACTTTGGTTTTTGTCTAAAGTTTAATTTAATTTTGATTTCAGGGAACCAAAATGTTTTCACACATCTAGTTTTAGTTCACTGTACAACCCCCCCCGAGTGTGAGGTGAGAGAGAGTAAAACTGCTGGACTTCTTCTTACCCATAATGCATCACTGGACAGCTGGAAGCTTCATGGTTTATTAATCAAAGGTGATTAGATTTGAAGGTAAACCTGAGACTATTCAAGTCATTTTATTCTTCTGTAGTTTACTGTTATCTTTTATTTTATTTCGCTCTATTTAAATGTGTCTAATAGACTGATCAGCTGATCACAGCTGGATTTGTCTGTGGTATCAGTGTGTCTGTTGTCTGATATGAAAACTTTGTTTTTTCTACATTAAATAATGTTTGTGCCTCTTCTTTTTCTTTAGATTTTGGTGTTTTTTGTATATTTGATAATTTTTCTTTATTCTTTTAATAAATATTTACTAGGGCTGTCAAAGTTAACACATGAGATTAATCTGGAAACAATAACGTGTTTAAAAACATGAACACATGATTAATCTGGTCAGGTGACTCAGGTAGAGTCTGTCTGTGTCTACAGTCTGTGGTCTGTGTCTCCAGTTGTCCCCCGTCCTCTGAATCGTCCCGTATTTGAGGATTAAATAGCGCGTCCTGTTTTGAATCAGTGTGGACGGGGTTTGTCTCGTATTTCCGTCTTGAACGCAGCTTCGTCCCACCTGCTGCCCGGTGAAGATCCGTCCGACTCTGCCCGTGATCGATCGGGTAAAACTCGATCTGTGATCGGTGGTTTGATGACACGAGAGTGTAAAACACTGTTAAACTCTTGGTTTGACAGAGTCAGTGACAGTCAGACTGCGAGTGTTTCCTGTCAGATGTACGGCAGCTTCAGAGGGACAATATTCTCCGTTCACAGTGAAGTGACCACAGACTGGATGAGACTTGTTGATGCAGACGGATACACAGACATTTATTTAATACACTCATCAAAATGTAGTTCTGATGTGAAAAAATAAACAACTATGATGTGTTATTATTTTTCACCAATCTGTAAAATTTCATCCTTAAATTGTAATAGATTACTGTATTACATCCTTCAATAATATATAAGAAAGAATAGTAGAAAATACAAGTAATATTAGTTTATATATGTAGTATTTTCACTGATTAATCAAGTTAATTATTTTAATTATTTGACAGCCCTAATATTTGCACATATTCATAATCATTTAAAAACAGCAGTGAAGGTTTCCTGTTTTGAAGAAATCGTTTTGACTGATGTTACGATTGTGAAATGATTTGTGATATCAGAGGAAAAGATCATTTTTACATCATTATTCTCATTTTCATGTAACACACAAATAATGCGTTTTATTTTTCAGGGATCTAAACTGAACAAAGATGTTTTCTACAGAAGGATGCGTCTGCAGCTCCACTATATTTTATCTAAAATGATATTCTGACACACAAATATTGTGCATCATGTGATTTGAAACCTACAGTAGAGCAGACTGTGACTCTGATTAAATTTCAATTAATCGTTCAGCCCTATCCTACAAATCATCACTATTTCAACTGATTTATTTCTGTGAAAATGAAACTTGGGATGCTGCTCTGTCGTAAAGATGGTTAGCAGATCATGCGCTGATCTCAACATGAGGTTGACCCTTCACAATAAAACTTGCAGTGATGACGGTAGGTGGTCCAGCCTCGCGGTGTTTTTACGCCACTTTCATTCACACCTCGTGTCCTGGACGAGGTAGACGAGGTTTTTAAAACAGACACTGGCTAATATCGGAGCAGACAGCTAGTTTAGCGTTTGAATCGTGAGATCCTCCGCCTTCCGAGGGTCATTGAATGATGCCTCTACCACAACAGGGTTAGGGTTAGGATCTAAAGTCCGCCTTTATGGTCATGATCAATGAGCTGTAACTCACAGAGGAAAACGTATATTTGCACAAAACTTCACATGTAGCTCCAAAACACCCAGGTACAACTTTTCACATTGAAAAAAGGAAATTTTCTGGTTGACTAGGGAGCTGTTCAACAAAACGCAAGTTTTTTTTACTGGGCGATTTTTGTTTTTTTGTGAAATATGGCATGCTCACCCAAAAGTCAGGTATGAATGAGACTTTACACTGCAGCAGATAAAATGGCAGATTTCCCTGAATCACGTGATGTATCATACTTGGTACTACCTGAAAAAATAAGCTCAAAATTGGCAAAAATATAGAACTATTTCCAGGCGTTTTTAGGTCTATGTAGGCTTTTAAGGGTTAACAGACACTGCACAACACCTGCATGTATTTGAAACGTGTCCTCCGCAGGCACCCGTAGTTATTGACAGAGCTAGCTCTGGTTAATTCAAGCTAATGTCGGTGTGTTTACAGAGAACTGTTCAGATCTGTATTGACAGGCGGTACGAATCGATAGGGGCGACAGACTGTGACGTAATACCGGCCCTACGCTGCCGACCAATCACAGACAGCGTGAGTAACGTTAGCTAACAGGTAACTAACGGTGCAGCCTCACGAGACTGTTACCGGTTAACAGACACAACCCGTAGTTGCTACACAAACCAGACAGTAACCGGTAACTAACCGGTGAGTTTAACCTGAATAACCTACAGTTAGTTACAATTAGCTCCTCTGTTAGCAGCCCCACTGACATTAGCACGTTAGGATGTGAGCTAACAGCAGCACCTACCCGGCCAAGCCTCCGAACAGGAACTTGATGGCCTTCGGGGAGGTTTTGGGCTTCGTGTCCGCCATGTTGTCCCGGTGTGTGAGTTTCCCGCCCTCTGCCTGTCTGTGAGCCGGCCTGTGAGCCTCTAAGCCGGACGGTCCACCTGCTCTGTGCCCGGTACAGCAGCTGCAGCAGACGGGGCAAGGTGACTCTCTGAGGGAGCACGTCCGCACACACGGAGTCCCGCCGACCAATCAGAGGGCGAGGACGGAGAGCCAGAATGCCTTTAGGGTCCCCTGAAAAGCTCGTTAAACTGAATTCTATCGCGTCAAAGTCAGTGTAACGCACTGAGAAATACAATTAGAGGTGATTTTCATCTTTTTGTTTTTGTTTGAATATAAAATAATTTGATGATGTAACTATTTTACATTAAGATGTTTAGTCATACAGACATCTCACTTTTTCCCTATTTATTTTGGAACAGCTATATACAATGCTTTCAAGAGTGTTTCTATTTCCGACTGCACATGAAAGCAGCCTCAGCACAGCAGAATAAAAAGAAATCTGATAAATAATTTTAAAAATGTGTGAAACAGTTCATGAATAGTTAATAATTTCTGTAAGACAATTCAATTATATTCACTTACAAAACAAAAAACATTAAACCATGTTTTTTCAAGAATCATATGAATTCGAGGCGATAGAAAATAAGCCGTTTTTGCTAAATGCTGAATAATATTTACATGAAAATCTGAGTAGCTAGTAAGAAGGAAAACAATTATAGAGTAAAAAGTTCTCGTATCTCTTCTCATAAAAAGTAAAAAGCTGTAAGATGTATTTGTTTTAAAGCAAATGGCTTATTGTTATTAGCATAAATGTCAATGTAACCTACAATTTATTCTCATGAATTATTATAGACTAGCATAAATAACTATATGAATTATCATTTAATTATTATACGTTATATGTTACAATAAATCATTCAAATTTGAAAAGTATTTTTAAAATCAAAATTGATCGTTAAAAATGTATATTTTATAATAGACCTACATTTATTTAATCAACTAATTCAATGTGATTAGAAAAGATGTTCTCGCTTTCACCGGTCAAAACAATGTAAACAGACCAGAGACTGACGCGGCTGACATCCAATAGAATACCGCACTTTTCTACTCCTTTACACTCATTGGTTAATATCTTCTGAGGGGGCGGGACTGGTCAAATGCAACAGCTTGTTGAGGGTCGTTTCGAGACGGTAACCCCGAACCCGTGAAAAATCTCGCGAGAGGGATCATTTTAGTCCAAACCGTGATCTTTGTCTAACGCTCACCGGGTGTTTTCTGTCCCTGAACCCTCACAACTCTGAACCACAGCAGCATTAATGTTATGAAACATCATTAGTTTATACAACAAGTTAAATGGAGAAACTATGCGCACAAATCTCGCGATAATTTTCCAAATCTAGGGTTCCCTTCTAGACACGACCCTTGTTGAGGAAGTAAACAGGAACAGGCGGTGAGTAGAGATGGTAAACTCTGAATTTTACTGATTAAGTGCAGTCTGACGGTGTTTACTGACATATTTCAGCTCTGTAAACATTTAGAGCAGCTACTGACGGTAGTTTGCGTTATTATGATGTTATTTTACCGTTTTTTTTGACGGCTCGCTGTGACGGAGGGAGCAGCTTAGCCCTTAGCTAACCTGAGGGAGCTAAATAACAC
>JAJHUR010140634.1:462919-478555 GCA_027495735.1 Lutjanus campechanus | reverse complement strand
CGGACAGCTTCCCTGAAGTGCTGTCGGAGTTCACTGACTTTCCACACGACAAGGAGTACAATGACAACCTGACTTTTTACTTAGTGCTGGCTTTGGCTGTAGTTTCCTTCCTCTTCATCACGTGTTTGGTGGTTATTATATCAGTGAAAATCTACAGATGGAGACAGTCTCGCATCCTATATCACTCCAGTCTCCCTGTGATTCCATATTATCCACCACGTTACTCAGACGCTTTGGGGACAGGGACTCTGCCACACGTGTACAACTACGAGGTGTGCAGGACGACTGACTCGAGAAAGAGTGACTGTAAGTTCGGCAGAGCTGGTAGTCAGAACGTGCTGATAATGGACCCCAGTTCTACAGGGACGATGCAGCGGATACAGAGTGAGAAGAGCATCCTGGATGAACCAGACTCTCCTCTAGAGGTTGGTCATATGGGGTTAATTTCTGTTTTAAGGTTTGGGACTTGGTATAACTGATACGTTTGTTGAAAGGTGTCAGTTAGGCACAATTTCAGCACCATGGACAGTGACAGTGAAAGACGGGCCCATATTGTTGCACATTTGTATGCTCTCTTTGCATGTTTTCTCACTCTCTGTAGTAGACTATTTTACTCCTCATTATTATTCCCATTTCAAATGACTGAATCCATAATATATTCCTATCCATATCCCAGAGAATTTTATTTTAGTTTAACTTTGTTTTTTATTCTGGCAAGTTGGTCAGTCTATTCTTAATCTTATAGCTTTCCCAATTGTAGTCTTTGAGTTTTCATGACATTCTTCCTGCTTCTCTTATGTACTTTCACAATTTGAACTCATCGGGCCGCTGTTGCCCAATATGTTGCAGCTGTGGGCTCCTTTTGTAACAGTTTCTCTCACTCATCGTCCTGCCCTATTACTGAGACACAGTCACATACGTAGAATGCACGCCTCGGAGGTCAGAGCACTCTAACCACGGACATCTAATTGTATCTTTTTTTCTGGATTTATAGCACGTTTGTCTTCATTTGGTGATTTACATGTGACGAAATCGTACTCACAGAACGGAATAAAACTCGGTAGCTGTTGTGCGACAGAGGTATCGGACAGAACAATGAAACGGCAAGTACTATTGTTAATCTCCATCCTCTGCCTCGGTTCTGTGAACGGGCAGGTCAGCTACTCGGTTCCGGAGGAAATGGCAAAAGGCTCTTTGGTCGGTAACATAGCACAAGATTTAGGTTTAGATGTCAAACGGCTTAAGTCGGGTAAGGCTCGTATTTATACGGGAGACAGTGTTCAGTATATCGAGCTGAATAGAGAAAGAGGAGTCCTGCTTATTAAAGAAAAGATAGACCGCGAAGCTCTCTGCAGACAGACAACGCCTTGCGCTTTGCATTTTCAAATTACGTTAGAGAACCCACTAGAATTGTTTCCAGTTACTGTAGAAATCACTGATATTAATGATAACGCCCCAGCATTTCAAAAGGAGGAGAGACGGTTTGAAATAAGCGAGTCTGCAGTCATCGGGTCTAAGTTCATGCTAGAGAAAGCGATGGACCTCGATATCGGACTGAATGGTCTTCAGAGATACACTCTAAAGCCGACTGACAATTTTGTGCTTAAACTGCACTCCCAGTCTGATGGAAGCAAAAAGGTAGAAATGATTTTACAAAAGCCGCTGGACCGAGAGAAACAGGAACACATATCTTTAGTGTTGACAGCGGAGGATGGAGGAGAACCACAAATGACTGGAACAATGCAGATTCATGTTACTGTGTTGGATGTAAACGATAATGCCCCTGTTTTTAGTAAACCTATTTACAAAGCAAGCATCACAGAAAACTCTGTAATAGGTACGCTTGTTACTAAGGTTAGTGCTTCTGATGCAGACAAAGGCACAAATGGAGAGGTGACTTACGTAATCGGGAATAGCATGGACACTATTTCAAAGTTATTTCACATTAATAGCGAGGGAGATGTGATACTAGATGGTCCAATAGATTATGAAAAAGAAAAAAATTATCATATCGACATAGAGGCGATTGATCTCGGTGGGCTCTCGGATTCCAGTAAGATAATAATTGATGTGATTGACGTAAATGACAATAGCCCTGTTGTGAATATGATATCAACATCAGGTTCAGTGCCAGAGGACTCACCCCACAAAACAGTAATAGCTTTAATGAGTGTAAATGACCCTGATTCTGAAACCAATGGGAAAGTCCGGTGTGTGATGAATGAAAATATCCCATTTGAAATTAAATTTACGTCAAACAATTTCTATAGTTTGGTGACAGACAGTGATCTGGACAGAGAGAAAGCCTCTGAGTATAATATCACTGTGACCTGCTCTGATGAGGGAGTGCCCTCCCTCTCCAGCAGCGTCACTCTCACCTTACAGATCTCTGATGTCAATGACAACGCGCCTGTCTTTGAGAGGAGCTCATATGAAGCTTACATTGTAGAAAACAACACACCAGGTCTCTCTATATTCACAGTGAAAGCCCGAGACGCTGACTGGAACCAGAATGCGCGTGTTTCTTACATACTGGAGGACTCCTCTGTTAACGGAGTGCCAGTCTCCTCATATGTGTCCGTTAGTGCTGATAGTGGAGTCATCCATGCAGTGCGCTCTTTTGACTACGAGCAGATCAAAGATTTCCACTTCCGCGTCAAAGCGCAGGATGGAGGCTCTCCTCCACTCAGTAGTAATGTGACAGTGAAAATTATGATCCAGGACCAGAACGACAACCCTCCTCAGATTCTGTACCCAGTCCAGACTGGTGGCTCTCTTGTGGCTGAAATGGTGCCTCGTTCAGCAGATGTGGGCTATCTGGTGACTAAAGTTGTGGCTGTTGATGTGGACTCTGGACAGAATGCCTGGCTGTCCTATAAACTACAGAAAGCCACAGACAGGGCGCTGTTTGAAGTGGGCTTACAGAATGGAGAAATCAGAACTATCCGCCAAGTGACTGATAAAGAAGCTATGAAACAAAGACTGACTGTTATAGTGGAGGACAACGGGCAGCCGTCTCGTTCAGCTACAGTCATTGTTAACGTGGCGGTGGCGGACAGCTTCCCTGAAGTGCTGTCGGAGTTCACTGACTTTCCACACGACAAGGAGTACAATGACAACCTGACTTTTTACTTAGTGTTGGCTTTGGCTGTAGTTTCCTTCCTCTTCATCATGTGTTTGGTGGTTATTATATCAGTGAAAATCTACAGATGGAGACAGTCTCGCATCCTGTATCACTCAAATCTCCCTGTGATTCCATATTATCCACCACGTTACTCTGACACTTTGGGGACAGGGACTCTCCCACACGTGTACAACTACGAGGTGTGCAGGACGACTGACTCCAGAAAGAGTGACTGTAAGTTCGGCAGAGCTGGTAGTCAGAACGTGCTGATAATGGACCCCAGTTCTACAGGGACGATGCAGCGGATACAGAGTGAAAAGAGCATCCTGGATGAACCAGACTCTCCTCTAGAGGTTAGAATGTTACAATTTTGATATTAAAAAAATATATGTAATATATGGCTGATACTGTTTCAGCACAATGGACAGCGACAAACAACCTCTTGTTTTTTTGTTGTTGTTTTTTTGTTTTTTTATCTCTCGTTTGTATTTCTCTTGTACTTAACAAATTTTCTCATTCGTTTATACTGCAGGTGAAGCCTTTGTATTGGGAAAATATTGTCATTTCTTCGGGGAAAATTTTGTGTTATATAGCATATTTAAAAAAAACATACTGGTAGTCTTTTGAGAGAGGTGGTTTATTCAGCAGCCATATAACTAAGAGCTGATGTTTTTTGTTAGTCTTTTTTGAAGCCATGTAGTTTCGTGTTGTGAACTCAGTGGGCCGCTGTTGACCAGCGTCTTGGTGTTCAAATTTATACTTATATCCCAGGACATCCCCTCTTCTTTCACAAGGGAGAAGGACTCCGACGCATAAAGCACAGTCGACATTGGATGACACGCCATGCACGGAATATCAAGTTGGGATAATTTCATCGTCATTCGTTAATTAAACAAATCCATCTGTATTGATTTGCACAGGAGAACGCGTTAATTTGACTCGACGGATGCGTCTGACAGAACAATGAGACGGCAAGTACTGTTGTTTTTCTCGGTCCTCTGTCTCAGTACAGTGCTCGGTCAGGTCAGCTACTCCATTCCCGAAGAAATGGCCAAAGGCTCCTTGGTCGGTAACATAGCTCAGGATTTAGGTTTAGACGTTAAACGACTACAAGCTGGAAAAGCTCGCATCCACACGGGAGACAGTACAGAGTACATTCAGCTTAACAAGGAAAAAGGACTCCTAATTATCAAAGAGAGAATAGACCGCGAAGCTCTCTGTGGCCAGACAACGCCTTGCGCTTTGCATTTTCAAATTGCCTTAGAAAACCCAATAGAAATATTCCCGATTACTGTCGAAATCACAGATATTAATGACAATGCTCCCGTATTCGAAAAGGAAGAGAGGAGGTTTGAAATAAGCGAGTCTGCAGTCATCGGCTCTAAATTCATGCTAGAGAAAGCAATAGACCCTGATATTGGATTGAATGGTCTTCAGAGCTACACACTGAAGCCCAACGATCATTTTATGCTTAAATTGCATAGTCAGTCTGATGGTGGTAAAAAGGTCGAAATGATTTTACAGAAACCTCTGGATAGAGAGAAACAGGAATTTGCATCACTCCTGTTAACGGCTGTAGATGGAGGAGAGCCGCAGAGGTCTGGGACTATGCAGATTCATATTACTGTATTAGATGTTAATGATAACGCTCCTGTTTTTACGCAAAACATTTACAAAGCAAGTGTGAAAGAGGATTCCCCCACGGGAACACTCATTACAGAAGTGAGTGCCTCCGATGCAGACAAAGGCTCAAATGGAGAGGTTAGCTACGTGATTGGGAATAGCATGAGGAGTATTTCAAAATTATTCCACGTTACTGAAGATGGCCATCTTATATTAAATGGGCCTATTGATTATGAAAGAGCTAAAAAGTACGAGATTGATATAGAGGCAGTTGACCGAGGAGGTTTATCTGATTCAAGCAAAGTGGTCATTGATGTAGGTGATATTAATGACAATAGTCCCGTCATTAATATGATTTCATCGTCTAACTCAATAGTAGAGGATTCTCGTTCAGACACGGTGGTAGCTGTAATGAGTGTAAATGATCCTGATTCTGAGGAAAACGGGAAGGTCCGATGTGCAATTAATAGAAATATACCATTTACAATTACATCTACATCTAGTAATTTCTATAGCATCGTGACAGACAGTGAATTAGACAGAGAGAGAGCCTCTGAGTATAACATCACTGTGACCTGCTCTGATGAGGGAGTGCCCTCCCTCTCCAGCAGCGTCACTCTCACCTTACAGATCTCTGATGTCAATGACAACGCGCCTGTCTTTGAGAGGAGCTCATATGAGGCCTACATTGTAGAAAACAACACACCTGGTCTCTCTATATTCACAGTGAAAGCCAGAGACGCTGACTGGAACCAGAATGCGCGTGTTTCTTACATACTGGAGGACTCTTCTGTCAACGGAGTGCCAGTCTCCTCATATGTGTCCGTTAGTGCTGATAGTGGAGTCATCCATGCAGTGCGCTCTTTTGACTACGAGCAGATCAAAGATTTCCACTTTCGCGTCAAAGCGCAGGATGGAGGCTCTCCTCCACTCAGTAGTAATGTGACAGTGAAAATAATAATCCAGGACCAGAACGACAACCCTCCTCAGGTTCTGTACCCAGTCCAGACTGGTGGCTCTCTGGTGGCTGAAATGGTGCCTCGTTCAGCAGATGTGGGCTATCTGGTGACTAAAGTGGTGGCTGTTGATGTGGACTCTGGACAGAATGCCTGGCTGTCCTATAAACTGCAGAAAGCCACAGACAGGGCGCTGTTTGAAGTGGGCTTACAGAATGGAGAAATCAGAACTATCCGCCAAGTGACTGATAAAGATGCTGTGAAACAAAGACTGACTGTCATAGTGGAGGACAACGGGCAGCCGTCTCGTTCAGCTACAGTCATTGTTAACGTGGCGGTGGCGGACAGCTTCCCTGAAGTGCTGTCGGAGTTCACTGACTTTCCACACGACAAGGAGTACAATGACAACCTGACTTTTTACTTAGTGTTGGCTTTGGCTGTAGTTTCCTTCCTCTTCATCACGTGTTTGGTGGTTATTATATCAGTGAAAATCTACAGATGGAGACAGTCTCGCATCCTGTATCACTCCAATCTCCCTGTGATTCCATATTATCCACCACGTTACTCAGACACTTTGGGGACAGGGACTCTCCCACACGTGTACAACTACGAGGTGTGCAGGACGACTGACTCCAGAAAGAGTGACTGTAAGTTCGGCAGAGCTGGTAGTCAGAACGTGCTGATAATGGACCCCAGTTCTACAGGGACGATGCAGCGGATACAGAGTGAGAAGAGCATCCTGGATGAACCAGACTCTCCATTAGAGGTTAGAAAGTTGTTGCATCACCAACGCTCTCCCTAATTTCTTAGCATTACCAAACGCTTTGATAAAATGCGCCATCCTGTTAGTCAATTCCTTTAGTGTCTTCTTTTCAGCACCTTGGAGAGCAACATTGATAATATACCAATGCGTAATATTCAGTGTGATAGATAAATGCTGGTTGTACACCCAATATTTGTCATGTCAAGATCTTTTGAAATATTTTTGACTATTATAATTCAGACACTTTATGAAACTCCTATTGCATAATAGTTCAATTTCAATTCAAACTTCATGAGTTATTTTCTCATCTTTTCCATCTCACCCTTCATGCAACATATAATTCTGCAGTTTTACTCTCTGAACTCAATGGGCCGCTGTTGCCTAGTCTGTTGTAGTTCGGGCATATTTACAGCAGTACCGCCTCTTCATTTCGATGTAGAGAAAGGGCAGGCACAGACCGCATTGTCTTCGGTTGAGGGACGGATATACACGATAAGGAGTAACTGCCATTGTTTTATCGCACATTTGAGGATTATTTTTGCATCATACTTTGTTTGAACGAATGTTCACGTTCTGTCGGATTTTACTGGGTTTCTGTTTCTTCTTGTCGAGCTTATTTCAAACAATGAGACGGCAAGTACTGTTGTTTATCTCGATCCTCTCTCTCAGTTCAGTCATCGGACAGGTCAGCTATTCTATTCCGGAGGAAATGGTAAAAGGCTCTTTGGTCGGTAATATAGCTCAGGATTTAGGTTTAGACGTTAAACGACTGAAGTTGGGTAATGCTCGTGTTTATTCTGGTGATAGCAGAGAATACATCGAGCTGAGCAGCGACAGAGGAGTCCTCCTTATCAAAGAGAGAATAGACAGAGAGGCGCTGTGCGGTGATACGACACCGTGTGCAGTACATTTTCAGATTGTGTTAGAAAGTCCTATGGAATTTTATAGTGTAACTGTTGAAATTTCAGACATAAACGATAATGCACCAACCTTTGAAAAGAACGAAATAAAGTTCATAATCAGCGAGTCTGCAGTTGTTGGGGCCAAATTTGATTTAGAACGAGCTGTGGATTTGGATGTAGGCACAAATAGTCTACAAAGCTACGTACTCAAGCCAACAGATAATTTTATACTGAAACTGCACAACCAAGCTGATGGTACAAAGAATGTTGAAATGGTTTTACAAAAACCTCTGGACAGAGAGAAACATGAGTTCATTTCTTTGGCGTTAACGGCTTTAGATGGAGGAGAACCACAGATGTCAGGAACAATGCAGATTCTCATCACAGTGTTAGATGTGAACGATAACGCGCCTGTCTTTACACAGCCGATATACAAAGGCACTGTAGCTGAAAATGCTGCAAAAGGCACGATCGTGACCACTGTCAGTGCTTCTGATGCTGATCATGGCTTAAATGGTAAAATAACGTATTCAATCACAAATACTTTGGATGACGTCAGACATATGTTTGAAGTAAATGAGGACAGCGGTGAGGTTAGGTTAATTGGGCGCTTAGATTATGAAAAGAAAAGAAATTTCCAGGTGAACGTACGCGCAAGGGATAACGGGGGACTAACAGATTCGTGTAAAGTGATTGTCGACGTCGTCGATATAAATGACAATGAACCAACGATTAAAATCATGTCTAAATCAGCTGTTATATCAGAGAGCGCAAAACCCAACACAGTCGTTACAATGATTAACATCCAGGATCCAGACTCTGGTGAAAATGGTAGAGTTCTGTGTTTAATAAATGAGAATATTCCCTTTGTATTGAAATCAACATCAAATAATTTCTATAGTTTAGTGACAGACAGTGACCTGGACAGAGAGAGAGCCTCTGAGTATAACATTACTGTGACCTGCTCTGATGAGGGAGTGCCCTCCCTCTCCAGCAGCGTCACTCTCACCTTACAGATCTCTGATGTCAATGACAACGCGCCTGTCTTTGAGAGGAGCTCATATGAGGCCTACATTGTAGAAAACAACACACCAGGTCTCTCTATATTCACAGTGAAAGCCAGAGACGCTGACTGGAACCAGAATGCGCGTGTTTCTTATATTCTGGAGGACTCCTCTGTTAACGGAGTGCCAGTCTCCTCATATGTGTCTGTTAGTGCTGATAGTGGAGTCATCCATGCAGTGCGCTCTTTTGACTACGAACAAATCAAAGATTTCCACTTCCGCGTCAAAGCGCAGGATGGAGGTTCTCCTCCACTCAATAGTAATGTGACAGTGAAAATTATGATCCAGGACCAGAACGACAACCCTCCTCAGGTTCTGTACCCAGTCCAGACTGGTGGCTCTCTGGTGGCTGAAATGGTTCCTCGTTCAGCAGATGTGGGCTATCTGGTGACTAAAGTGGTGGCTGTTGATGTGGACTCTGGACAGAATGCCTGGTTGTCCTATAAACTACAGAAAGCCACAGACAGGGCGCTGTTTGAAGTGGGCTTACAGAATGGAGAAATCAGAACTATCCGCCAAGTGACTGATAAAGATGCTGTGAAACAAAGACTGACTGTTATAGTGGAGGACAACGGGCAGCCGTCTCGTTCAGCTACAGTCATTGTTAACGTGGCGCTGGCGGACAGCTTCCCTGAAGTGCTGTCGGAGTTCACAGACTTTCCACAAGACAAGGAGTACAATGACAACCTGACTTTTTACTTAGTGCTGGCTTTGGCTGTTGTTTCCTTCCTCTTCATCACCTGTTTGGTGGTTATTATATCAGTGAAAATCTATAGATGGAGACAGTCTCGCATCCTGTATCACTCCAATCTCCCTGTGATTCCATATTATCCACCTCGTTATTCAGACACTCTGGGGACAGGGACTCTCCCACACGTGTACAACTACGAGGTGTGCAGGACGACTGACTCGAGAAGGAGTGACTGTAAGTTCGGCAGAGCTGGTAGTCAGAACGTGCTGATAATGGACCCCAGTTCTACAGGGACGATGCAGCGGATACAGAATGAGAGAAGCATCCTGGATGAACCAGACTCTCCTCTAGAGGTTAGAAAGTTGTTGCATCATACACGCCCTCTCTGATTAATTGCCATTACCAAACTCTTAAAATAAATGCGCCAGTCTGTTGGTCAGTTCGTTTAGTCCTCTCTTTTCAGCACCTTGGACAGCTACACGTAGAATTTATACATGCGTGCTGTTCAAGGTGATAGATATAAAAAGGCCATCGCTCAATCCCACATTGTAATGCCGAGATGTTATTAAATAATTTGAGGTTGTTTTTAATTACAATGTTTGTTTTTTTATTCCAACTGCATATTGCTATAATTTAAATACAAATTCCATGAGTTATTTTCTCATCTTTTCCCCCACTTCCTTCTCACAAAACGTTTCTGCAGTGTTACTCTCTGAACTCAATGGGCCGCTGTTGCCTAGTCTGTTGCAGTTCTGGTATATTTACAGCAGTACCGCCTCTTCATTTCGATGTAGAGAAAGGGCAGGCGCAGACCGCATTGTCCTCGGTAGTAGGACGGATATACACGACAAGGAGCAACTGCCATTCTTTTGACGAAATATTTGCGAACTGTTTTTGGTTTCAAATTTCGTTTGCCTGACTCTCGATCTTTCCGACGGAATTTTACCAGGTTGCAGTTTCTTCTTGTCGAGCTTATTTCAAACAATGAGACGGCAAGTACTGTTGTTTATCTCGATCCTCTCTCTCAGTTCAGTCATCGGACAGGTCAGCTATTCTATTCCGGAGGAAATGGTAAAAGGCTCTTTGATTGGAAATATAGCTCAGGATTTGGGTTTAGACGTTAAACGACTGAAGCTGGGTAATGCTCGTGTTTATTCTGGTGATAGCAGAGAATACATCGAGCTGAACAGCGACAGAGGAGTCCTCCTTATCAAAGAGAGAATAGACAGAGAGGTGTTGTGCGGTGATACGACACCGTGTGCAGTACATTTTCAGATTGTGTTAGAGAACCCTATAGAATTTTATAGTGTAACAGTTGAAATCATAGACATAAACGATAATGCACCAACCTTCGAGAAAAACGAAATAAAGTTCATAATCAGCGAGTCTGCAGTTGTTGGGGCCAAATTTGTTTTAGAACGAGCTGTGGATTTGGATGTAGGTACAAATAGTCTACAAAGCCTGTCTCTTATACACATCTCGAGTCTGCAGTTGTTGGGGCCAAATTTGTTTTAGAACGAGCTGTGGATTTGGATGTAGGCACAAATAGTCTACAAAGCTACGTACTCAAGCCAACAGATAATTTTATACTGAAACTGCACAACCAAGCTGATGGTACAAAGAATGTTGAAATGGTTTTACAAAAACCTCTGGACAGAGAGAAACATGAGTTCATTTCTTTGGCGTTAACGGCTTTAGATGGAGGAGAACCACAGATGTCAGGAACAATGCAGATTCTCATCACAGTGTTAGATGTGAACGATAACGCACCTGTTTTTACACAGCCGATATACAAAGGCACTGTAGCTGAAAATGCTGCAAAAGGCACGATCGTGACTACTGTTAGTGCTTCTGATGCGGATCATGGCTTAAATGGTAAAATAACGTATTCAATCACGAATACTTTGGATGATGTCAGACATATGTTTGAAGTAAACGAGGACAGCGGTGAGGTTAGGTTAATTGGACGCTTAGATTATGAAAAGAAAAGAAATTTTCAGATCAATTTACGCGCAGTGGATAACGGGGGACTAACAGATTCGTGTAAAGTGATTGTCGACGTCGTCGATATAAATGACAATGAACCAACGATTAAAATCATGTCTAAATCAGCTATTATATCAGAGAGCGCAAAACCCAACACAGTCGTGACAATAATCAACATCCAGGACCCAGACTCTGGTGAAAATGGTGAAGTTCTGTGTTTAATAAATGAGAATATTCCCTTTGTATTGAAATCAACATCAAATAATTTCTATAGTTTAGTAACAGACAGTGATCTGGACAGAGAGAGAGCCTCTGAGTATAATATCACTGTGACCTGCTCTGATGAGGGAGTGCCCTCCCTCTCCAGCAGCGTCACTCTCACCTTACAGATCTCTGATGTCAATGACAACGCGCCTGTCTTTGAGAGGAGCTCATATGAGGCCTACATTGTAGAAAACAACACACCAGGTCTCTCTATATTCACAGTGAAAGCCAGAGACGCTGACTGGAACCAGAATGCACGTGTTTCTTACATATTGGAGGACTCCTCTGTTAACGGAGTGCCAGTCTCCTCATATGTGTCCGTTAGTGCTGATAGTGGAGTCATCCATGCAGTGCGCTCTTTTGACTACGAGCAGATCAAAGATTTCCACTTCCGCGTCAAAGCGCAGGATGGAGGCTCTCCTCCACTCAGTAGTAATGTGACAGTGAAAATTATGATTCAGGACCAGAACGACAACCCACCTCAGGTTCTGTACCCAGTCCAGACTGGTGGCTCTCTGGTGGCTGAAATGGTTCCCCGTTCAGCAGATGTGGGCTATCTGGTGACTAAAGTGGTGGCTGTTGATGTGGACTCTGGACAGAATGCCTGGTTGTCCTATAAACTGCAGAAAGCCACAGACAGGGCGCTGTTTGAAGTGGGCTTACAGAATGGAGAAATCAGAACTATCCGCCAAGTGACTGATAAAGATGCTGTGAAACAAAGACTGACTGTTATAGTGGAGGACAACGGGCAGCCGTCTCGTTCAGCTACAGTCATTCTTAATGTGGCGGTGGCGGACAGTTTCCCTGAAGTGCTGTCGGAGTTCACTGACTTTCCACACGACAAGGAGTACAATGACAACCTGACTTTTTACTTAGTGTTGGCTTTGGCTGTAGTTTCCTTCCTCTTCATCACGTGTTTGGTGGTTATTATATCAGTGAAAATCTACAGATGGAGACAGTCTCGCATCCTGTATCACTCCAATCTCCCTGTGATTCCATATTATCCACCACGTTACTCAGACACTTTGGGGACAGGGACTCTCCCACACGTGTACAACTACGAGGTGTGCAGGACGACTGACTCGAGAAAGAGTGACTGTAAGTTCGGCAGAGCTGGTAGTCAGAACGTGCTGATAATGGACCCCAGTTCTACAGGGACGATGCAGCGGATACAGAATGAGAAGAGCATCCTGGATGAACCAGACTCTCCTTTAGAGGTTAGTTTTCTAGAAATAATGATATAATTGACATATCCATATTTTATATGCTCATGCACGGTTCTATGGTGTCGTGAGCAGTGGTGCGTCAGAGCAAAACATCTCACCCATATCCAATGTGCAGTTTTTACATCGTGCCTGTGCATTACTAAAATGCAGGAAATGATGGTTCTTTGTGTGTAATCGGTCTCCCACCATTACAAAATGTATTTCCATACAGAAACAACCTTTTTCTCAATTCAGCACCACGGACAGCGCCTCAGTCTGCCGCTCTTGTTGAGGCTTGCATGTTAAATTCCAGCTTCCAGTTTGGCAGCTTGACTTTAGAACACTTTGTGCAAGGTGATTCAATGCCACAGACATGAAGTATCAGGTTTTTTGTTTGTTTGTTTTAAGTCTGATTGAACGATTGAAACGCACTGTACATGCTTTAGTGTTTAGTGGTCGGTGGCATCTGAATTACAACATAGCGTCCGTCAAAACCTGTATGTTTTCATTTTCAGTGGCTGACTTATAACTGATAAATTAATGAGTGATAAACATAAATAATGAGCTCAATCATTTTGATTACCGTGGATTTCAATTATATAAAAAGCACAGGAAGGAGTGTGATATCGCAGCTTTAAAATAGCGCTGTGACCAGAGTGAGTTTTCAGAGCTGTGTGTGTGTGTGTGTGTGTGTGTGTGTGTGTGACATGAAAAGATATGGTTTTACAACTGCGAGTCAATCCCTTTCCTTGTCATTGTTAGTGTCTAATTCGCAAAGGCATAGCTTCTCCTGTTTTTAATTCCATGCATGCAACCTTTAAAACGCTATTACACACACCTAAGAAGACTTAAAAATATTTGTTTTTTTCATTTTAATATTTGTTGTTAAATTGACAAATCTGAATTACCTGTGTGATCATGTATAAATCTTAAATCACTTTCCATCTTGCAAAGTATTCTGTAGTTCAGCAGAGTGAACTCTTAGGGCCGCTGTTGGCCAGTCTGTGTTAAATTAGGAAAAGATCATCAGCAGTACCTCCCCCATCACTTCAGATAGAGAACGAGAGAAAGACACAGGGAACAGTGCAGAATACGAAGACCAGAGCTATAAACGTTAATTTGGACGGACATTGTTCTTTTACTTGTGTAATTCACGACGTGAATGGTGATGGCATACAACCAGAGGACATAAAATGATTTTTTCCCGGAGAAATACATCGGTTTTTACAGGAATATCACGCGGTTCATTTTACAGGAATATGACGGCCAGAACAATGAGACGGCAAGTGCTGCTGTTTATTTCGATTCTCTCTTTGGGTTCAGTGCTTGGGCAGGTCAGCTACTCCATCCCAGAGGAAATGCCAAAAGGCTCTTTCGTGGGTGATATTGTGCAAGATTTAGGTTTGGACGTGAAAAGACTGAAATCAGGAAAGGCTCGCATTTATACGGGAGACAGTACAGAGTACATCGAGTTGAATAAAGAGAGAGGAGTCCTCCTCGTCAAAGACAGAATAGACAGAGAGTCGATTTGCGCACAGACGGCGCCCTGCGCTTTGCATTTCCAGGTTATTTTAGAGAGTCCAATGGAGTTTTACAGCATTACCGTCGAGGTTACAGACATCAACGACAACGCCCCGATTTTTAAAAGAGGTGAAATGAAATTCCGAATAAGTGAGTCAGCTATCATAGGAGCAGTATTCTTGTTACAACAAGCAATAGATCTGGACGTCGGTGTTAATGGCCTTCAAAGCTATTTGTTGAAGCCAACAGATAACTTTGTTTTGAAGCTGCAAAAGCAAGCAGATGGAAGCAAGATGGTAGAAATGGTTTTACAGAAACCTTTAGATCGAGAAAAGGAAGACAATTTATCGCTTGTATTGACTGCGGTAGACGGCGGTGAGCCGCAGCTCTCTGGGACCGTTCAGATACACATCAGTGTGCTAGATATTAATGATAATGCTCCAGTATTTACGCAGAAAATCTATAAGTCCACCATAAAAGAAAATTCGCCCTCTGGGACGCAAGTAGTGATTGTTAGTGCTTCTGACTCAGATGAAGGATCTAATGGCAAAATATCTTATGCTATACAAAATGTACTCGACAATGTGTCGGAATTATTTGAGATAAACAGAGAGACTGGAGAGGTTACACTGATCGGCAACACTGACTTTGAAAAAAAGCGACAATATCAAATACATGTCCAAGCCAGTGATGAAGGAGGATTAACTGACTCGTGTAAGATTATCGTGGAAATAACTGACACAAATGACAATATACCTGCAATAAATGTCATGTCTAAGTCTAGTGAAGTAAAAGAGGACGTTCAGTCTGGCACCGTTGTGACAATGATAAATATCCAAGATCCAGACTCAGGTGAAAACGGAAAGGTTCAGTGTTATATTAACAATAATATTCCATTCACAATTTCCTCAACGTCAAATAATTTCTTCAGTTTAACAACAGACAATGACCTGGACAGAGAGAGAGCCTCTGAGTATAATATCACAGTGACCTGCTCTGATGAGGGAGTGCCCTCCCTCTCCAGCAGCGTCACTCTCACCTTACAGATCTCTGACGTGAATGACAACGCGCCTGTCTTTGAGAGGAGCTCATATGAGGCCTACATTGTAGAAAACAACACACCAGGTCTCTCTATATTTACAGTGAAAGCCAGAGACGCTGACTGGAACCAGAATGCGCGTGTTTCTTACATACTGGAGGACTCCTCTATTAACGGAGTGCCAGTCTCCTCATATGTGTCCGTTAGTGCTGATAGTGGAGTCATCCATGCAGTGCGCTCTTTTGACTACGAGCAGATCAAAGATTTCCACTTCCGCGTCAAAGCGCAGGATGGAGGTTCTCCTCCACTCAGTACTAATGTGACAGTGAAAATAATGATCCAGGACCAGAACGACAACCCTCCTCAGGTTCTGTACCCAGTCCAGACTGGTGGCTCTCTGGTGGCTGAAATGGTGCCTCGTTCAGCAGATGTGGGCTATCTGGTGACTAAAGTGGTGGCTGTTGATGTGGACTCTGGACAGAATGCCTGGCTGTCCTA
>JAJHUR010140634.1:319404-356244 GCA_027495735.1 Lutjanus campechanus | reverse complement strand
TTATTGATTAATCTGTTGATTATTTTCTTGATCAATCAGTTAGTTGTTTGGTCGATAAAAAGTCAGAAGATGTTGGCCACTGCTTTCCAAAACTCAAAATATTCACATATGAGAAACTTAAATCAGAGTTTGGGCATTTTTTGTTAAAAAAAAAAGACTCAAAAATAATTAATCAATTATCAAAATAGTTGACGATTAACTTATCTATTAATAACTGATTAATTGTTACAGCTCTAGTTAGAACATGATGTGTAGGTCAGGACGTCTCTGCAGTGTGACAATATTTAATTTTAAATGATATTTTGACGTTTAACAAACATTGCACCGTCTGTGATTTAAAAATTGATTAATAAGAAGATAATATTTGATAAATTTTGATAAAATTTCGATTAATTGTTCAGTTCTAGTTCTTTCATCCTTTGTTCACTCCTCATTTACCTGAGTTCACCTGATTCAATCTGAAAACGTTTTGCACCTTTTTTCTGTGGTTTCTGAATTGAACGGTGTGCAGTAGTGTGCAGTGGTGTGCAGCGGTGTGCAGTAGTGTGCAGCGGTGTGCAGTAGTGTGCAGTAGTGTGCAGCGGTGTGCAGTAGTGTGCAGCAGTGTGCAGTAGTGTGCAGGTGTGCGCAGTGTGCAGCGGTGTGCAGCGGTGTGCAGTAGTGTGCAGCAGTGTGCAGTAGTGTGCAGCAGTGTGCAGTAGTGTGCAGGTGGTGTGCAGCGGTGTGCAGTAGTGTGTAGTAGTGTGCAGTGGTGTGCAGCGGTGTGCAGCGGTGTGCAACAGGCTTTGAGACGCGTTTTCTCTCGTTTGGTGTGTGTGAAGCCGTATTGTTCAACACAGCAGCGTTTCTGTTTAAATAAAGGTTTTGCGGGGCTGAACGCAGCCTTGTTCACTTCCTGTTTGAACCCTCTCACTCAGTTTTTCAGCGTCTTGTTGGTCTGATTCACCAGCTCATGTGTTTGTGTTTTGGGTCTCTGCTAATCCAGTAAAGGGTCAGAGAGGTGGAGCGTGGGTGGAGCTGAGGTGGCCGAAGTGACTAACTAGCGGCGAGCCACCTGTGACGGCGCCCACCTGTCACTCAAGTGTCTTAATTATGTGTAACTTTAATCCTTGATGTGATTTAAAGGGCTGATTCGTGTAAACATCCAGCCCCCGTACAGATGTCCTGCCGTTAAAATATGATGAGAAAAAACAAACTGGGATGAAAAAGGGATTTATTCCTCTCTTCCTCCTCCTTTTCTCCTCCCTCCTCCTCTCAGTGTGATATTTTTGGCTTCGGGGTAGAAAAGACTTTTTATGTCATCGTGATGGTGCAGCAGTTTGTTTAAACGGTCAGAAAATTGTACAGAGTTTGGTTGGAGGGAATTTATCACAAATACGAGCGACACAGATTTTGATTTTGTGCATCGATGGCATCAGAGAGATTTTTCTACAAAAAGACAAAATAAAACTTTCTGCTCTCTTCTATCTTTTCTCTCTGATGTGATGTTGCACGTTTGGACTTCATGTTCACACGTCTGCAGTTTGTTAACAGAAACAGATCAAAATGCTTCATGTTTGAATTTTGTGTAAAACTTTTATCAGCTGGTTAAAGATGCTCCACATTTACTCAAGAGCAGAAACATTTTGAGGTACTTGTACTTTACTCGAGTATTTCCAGTTCACATTTAGATTAATAATCCAAAATATTATCAATTAATTAAATATGACATTGACCCACCCAGTAGTTTATAAAGTCATTAAAATGAGCTCAGTCTTCACCAGCAGCAACATTAAAGTGATGAACACATTAATGCATCAATAATTATAATCCAGTAATATAATGTTTATGATTCTGATCAGCTGATTGATATTATCGGCCTCTCACAGCTACATCATCTATATCAGTATCAGCAGATATTTTCTTCAGTGTGCACTGATATTAAAACTTTATTTTAATGGAACATAATGCAGATTGTTCATATTTGGAAGCTTTATGAGCAGCATTTGATGTATATTTGATCTTTTACCTTAATGTTTATTTTATTTTATGTTATTTTATATGAAGTATTTATACTAAAGCTGAAACTAATGATTATTTTGATTGTCAGTTGATATGTTGATTATTTTCTCCATTAATCAGTTAGTTGTTTGGTCCATAAAATGTCAACAATAACAATAAAAAGTCCATAAAGCGATATTTATATTTTATTTAATATGAATAAACAAACAAAAAAATGACATCTTGAAAAAAAAAGATCTAAACAGTAAATCTGATGTATTCAGTAAGTTTTGTTCCTATAAAATTAATTTTTCCTTTTAACTTAAAGTATTTCTGTTGTGTTTCAGCAGCCACGACCTCAGTTTGCACAAAAATTGTTCTGAATTGTCTCATAACCATCAGTAGCAATGTTTTTATCCCATAAAATCAAAACAATAAAACCATTTAGAGCTGCAACTAACAATTATTTTCATTGTCAATGAATCTGTTGATCATTTTCTCGATTAATCGATTAGTTTGATCCATAAATTATCAGAAAATGTTGAAAAATGTTGATCGAAGTCCAAGATGACGTCCTCAAATGTCTTGTTTTGTCCACAAACTCAGAGATCTTCAGTTTCCTGTCAGAGAGGAAAGAAACCAGAAAATATTCACATTTAAGAAGCTGAAATCAGAGAATTTAGACTTTTTTTTTCCTTTCTTAATTATTAATCTTTGCAGATCCACGTAAAATCAATAAAAACAGCAGTGACAGTTTAATATTTCAGTGCCCTGATGTCATTTTGGGCAGTGAAGTTAAGCTGTAAAATATTCCGCTGAGTGCTGGGTTATATATCAATATTATATCATATCGTGATATATTTCAGATATTATATTGTGATATAGTTTAACTGTTGTTTGTCTTCTCCTGGTTTTAAAAACTGTATTACAGTAAAATATTGTGATGTTCTTCTGTATTTTGTCTACAACAAACTCATCTTATCACTTCAGCTGCTTCCACTCTGTGGAGTACACAACACGACCTGCAGGATCAATAATTATTGATATCGAACAATATGAAACTTCCCTATCTTCACTGTTTTCAGTTTTATGGTTCAGCTGTAATTCTGCCTCCAGTGCACATCTGGATCATTTCAAACTGTTTTTGTTTCTGTTCATATAATTTAGATTCTGTTTGAAGAATATTGGCTTATTTATTTTCCAATATCGGCGTGTGTGTGTGTGTGTGTGTGTGTGTGTGTGTGTGTGTCCCATTTAAGTCTCATTGATTATAACAGAAGGGGTCGGGGGGGTTCATATGAAACCCTCACTGGTTTCATATGAAACCAGTGAGGGTGAGTTTTTATTGACGACTGATCAATCAGCTGTGATCTCATGTGACTTTTGGTTTATCAGTCTGCAGGTAAATCTTTACAACCTTTAACCTGATCTACCAAAATAAAAGCCTGTCTGTTGGCAAAGTAAAACAAAAACGTTCTAAATTTAGCGAGCACTTGAATGGATAATAATTTTTTAGGTTAGTTTTGATTTATGTCACTAAAAAAATTTATTCTTTTTTCAACACGGATACTGAAAGTACCTCGTAGGACATCAAAAAATGGAATTATCCCTTTAATTATTGATAATTAATCAATTATTGAGTAAAAGATGTGCCACCCCAGTGTTCTATTAATACTTTTCCTGAAGCAGAAAGTAAAGTCACCATATTTAAACTACAACACTTTCTGACGCTTCATGTTAAGAAATAAAATATTTATAAAAAGTTTTTTACTACGTGACATTTCTTCAATAAAATAATCTAAAATTAATCAAAATTAATCAGTCTGAATAGTCTAATATTCATAATATAGAATAAAGAACAAAACTAAATAAAACTGATCATGTGATCAGAGTTTATTGATTATCGGTGTTGTTCTGATCAGACAGCTGTGCAGCAGATCAGATCAGAGTGTGTTTGGTGCCTGACAGTCGCTGTGGTTTGTTTTGTCCTCCTGGAGGCACCAGGTGGGTGGGTGTGTGTTTGTTTGACTTTATTTACCCAGAGCGAACACACACACACACACACACACCTGCTGCAGACAGACGACCTGCTGCCGTCTCGTCTCTCTCAGTAGTGACTTGCTCAAGGGCACCTTGATGCCAGCGGTCTGACACTTCCTGCTGTCTGACACTTTCAAATTAAAGTTCAATTGAGCTGCTGCACTCCGGCACTTCCTGCTGTCTGGCACTTTCAAATTAAAGTTCGACTGAGCTGTAGAGGTTTTCATAGTTTTGGTGTTTTTGAACGAACTTATTCTGACACAAAGTTTTATTTTGTAGTTTTCATCTCAAGTGTTGTGAACTTTACACCTCCTGCAGTCGTATTACCTGTTTAATTTTGAAAGTAAATCAGACTTCCTGGAAAAGGGTACAGTGGGGAAGGTTAATGGTGCATTCCATTATGAGTCTCCAGCTGGAAATTTGAATTGGAACACTTCCTGATGTTGGATTGTTTGTCTCAGTGAATCAGTTGAACACACAGGTGTGTTGAGAAGGTGTTTGAATGTGCAGAATGCTTCTGCATGTTATTGAAAAAAGTTTTTTCCTGTCATGGAACGCGATCAGCTCAGGCGTGACATCGTTACCTGCTCAGAGCTAAATGGAACCGTTAACTCATCCTGTGTTGAATCTGACCCTGTTTCTCATCATTCATGTAGCTCCCGAATATTTTTGTTCAACTGTATTTTTAAATATTTATAATTTAAATATGACTTTTTAAACCAAATCTGCAGCCCTGCTGTAAAGAGAACCAATCAGCTCTCAGGTGAGCAGTGAACTCACCTGCTCAGGTGATCAGCCTGTCGGCTCATGTTGGTGAGCACACGAAACAACATGAATACAGCTGCTCGGTGTTCGCTCTGAAAATATGTTCCTGGCTACAGGCTGCATGCTAATGATAGCTAGCTCATCAGTCTGAAGGTCTGTAGAGTGTGTGTGTGTGTGTGTGTGTGTGCCGGTGGCCATCCTTCAGCCAAGTCAAGGGCAAACCCACCATTACACCATTACTGCTGGCACACAGGAGGTCACTTTCACATCGTTATTCTCGTCATTACTCTCTGCTCGTACGTTCTCCATACGGTTCTCTGCGGTTCTCTGCTGTTCTCTGACTCCATTATGACCAGTTTGATCCTCTTTGTTTCTGACTCTGTGGTGTTTGTGAAGCAGCTCGCATGTGTTCAGTCTGCAGGGGTGAGACACAGCTGATTTAGATTTGATTGTGGTCAGATAATCAATTATCAGTTTCCTCCGATGAGTCCACAAACACACACGTCTGTACTTCGTGAGTTTACATCCATGAAATGTTCCATTTTTTACCCTTATTTTCTAAAAAGACAATATTCCTCCCAAGCTGTTTACATGGTTGATAAAAATGAATATTCACGTTTACATTTGGGCTGAACAGTTAATTGAAATTTTATTGAAATCACAGGAGGTGCAATAATTGATTATCGCTCGTAAAATAATTGTGGTGCTGCAGAGACGTCCTGCACATCAGACTGTACAGACTGAAGAAAACATCTTTGTAGGGCTGCAACTAATCATTATTTTCATCATCAATTAATCTGTCAGTCATTTTTATATTAATTGATCAGTTGTTTGGTCTGTAAAATGTCAGAAAATGTTGTTTCCCAAAATCCAAAGCTTTCCCAAATTTTCAGAAGTCCGTAAGAATGTCAAATATCAGTTCCAACTTTCTCAAAATTTCCACATTCCAAGATGTTTTTAAAAATGCATGTCAAAGATGTGTTCAATTTCTAATCTTAAATAATAATAATAATAAATAAATATTTATTCTTTCCACTGTTGATAAATCTCAAGTTGCATAAATTTGCGAAATGTCCTCACTTTTTAAATTTTTTTCCCCTTTGTACCAAAAAGGTACAAAAAAGAGAATCTTTGCTTTTCAAACATGTTTTCGCTTTACAGAATATCTTAAAATATCTTGTCTTTCCAAAGATGGCACAACTTTTCATGAATGTCCTCACGATCTAAATTTCAAAAGATGTCCTCGCTTTTAAAAAGGTCCTCACTGTGCAGGTGTAAAAATTGGTCGTCACACAGATGGAAATACAAAAGCACACACGCCCTCCTACGTAATATTGAACCTGCAGGATCTGCTGACTGAAGACAATCCTGTGTATGTGTGTGTGTGTGTGTGTGTGTGTGTGTGTGTGTGTGTGGGCAGATTGGTCAGTAGGAGGCTGGTCATGTGATTTATGGCTGCATCTCCATTTAATGGCCCTGAAATCGTCCCTGCCTCTCTCTCTCTCTCTCTCTCTCTCTCTCTCTCTCTCTCGTGTGTGTCCTCATGTATTATAGATGTACCCCTCCCCCCTCCACAGCTCAGTGAGCAGCCTCGTAACAGCAGCAAACATCCTCCTCTTCTCTTCCTCTGAAGCTGATTCATCTCACCAGTGAAACATCTTAATATTAATTCATCACTTCGACCAATCAGGCGGCAGCTCGTTTTAATCAATCAGCCTCTGGGATCGTTATTAAATGGGATGTTGTTGGGTTTTTTTAAATCATTTATTTATTTGTTTGTTGAATACAGGTCAGGTTCGTCCTCGCAGCCGTTTCCTTTCGTGTTTCAGACGGATGGCGAGGCAGTGATGTCATGCTGATGTCACAGGTCTGATAGGAAATCGTGTGTGAGCTCCCGTCGTCGTCCTCTGAGTCACACAGTGAAGGAGGGACAGATTTCATTAGATTCTCCTGTTGAATGAGGGGTTGTCTCAGACCCTGAGCGATGGACTTTCCTGTCTGATGAAAATAATCGTTTTACAGTCGTGATCAGAAAATTCTCATTAATTGAAGTTTGAGACGAAAGTGATTTTCAGGCAGGAATTATTTTAACCGAATGAAGATATTTTTAATGTTATTATTGTCATTATCACGTTAAAAGAAACCTTTACAGTAACAGAGCTTTGTGTTCTGGCCCTCAGTTTTAAATAATTTTAACTTCTACTCTAAATACTACAATACCCATGAGCCCCAGCTGCTGTTGCTATGGAGAAGAAGCCCGTGGAATCAGAGCTGTGGTGAACTCAGAACGCTTCGTTGTGGCAATGTGGAGCGAAACACGTCACCATGGTTACTGGATTTAACTGCAGGATGTTTTACACACAGTAGTTTCACAGAAGGAAAAGCTCCGTGATTGGCTGTTTGTTCGCCAAGTGCACCTTGGGAGTTGTAGTCTCTCCTTCAGTTTTTGTGCCCCCAGGCTTCTTGTACCTTTTGAGTCAGTTGTGACTTGTTCAAGACGACTTGAAGTTGTTTTTGAATGGCTCAGCTTCACAAGGACTTGTCTTGAATGACTTGGACTTGTTTTTAAATTACTGGAACCTGGACTTGTTTGTAAGACTTAAGCCATGATTTTGATGTTTTCAAATAACTCGAGGCCCAAGTTGAACAGTGTTTTGAAAAGACTTGAGACTGGACTTGGACTTGTCTTGTAAGACTTGAGACACAGTGGTGGTTATAGTGGCACTTGACTTAGACTTGTTTCAAATGACTTGAAGTTGTTTTTAAAAGGCTCAACATCACATGGACACGTTTTGAATGACTTGGACTTGTTTCCAGATGACTAGAACCTGGATTTGGATTTGGACTTCGGCCATGACCTGGACTTGGTTTTCAAATAACTCAAGACCCAAGTTGAACAGTGTTTTGAAAAGACTTGACACTGGACTTGGACTTGTTTCACAGGTCTTCTCCATTGTAACAGCTGCTGAGGCTCATGGGTAACGTAGTTTTTAGAAGCAGAGAGAATAATAATGTGATTCGTTTGGAACAAAAGTAAAATAATTTAATAAAACTTGTCACTGAGTGAGCAGGTGGATGTTTTCTCACTCGTGGACACGTTGGCAGCACAGAGACTTGAAACCTTCTGCTCTGCTGCCGTACGTGTGTGGTGGTCGTGTCCTGTATTAGATCCAGCGGAGGAAACGCAGTATAAATAGTCCTGAGCCAGAGTCATTATAGGCAGTTATTGAATTGAATTAAGGCATTAAAAGGTTGGTGGATGGCTGAACTAAGTAGCACAAACTCTGCCTCACCTCCCTCAGCCGAGCGTGCTCTTCCTTTAAATAGATTCCTGCAGTTAATGCCTGACCGGAAGCCGAGCTGTGTGCTACCATTACCTCATCCTCACAAGTTCAAGGAAAAACAGGACTGTGAAGGATACGAGACACGACTCGACTCGAGCTGCTGACTTCTGAATCTGTGAGGCAACATGACTGATGAAGGAGTATTTCAGATACCTCGAGTTAAAATTAAAAATACCTCAGTGTAAAAATACTTAATTAAAGCAAAATGTACTTAAGCATTGATCCCTAATTTTGACTTGCCTTGAATGACTCGAGATTTTGACTTGTTTCAAATGACTGGACCTGTTTTTAATCACAACTGGACTTGGACTGGTTTCCAATGACTAGAAGCTTAACTTGGACTGTTTTTTTCATGACTTGGACTTGTTTTCCAGCAACTGAAGACTGGACTTTTACTAGTTTCAAATGACTCAGTACATGACTTGGACTTGGTCTAAAGACTGCAGTGGGTCTTGCTTTGGATTACTGGGTGCTTGTCTTGGATTTAAAGTTGACTTGAAGAGTGACTTGGAATTGTTTTTAAATGGCTGGAGACTTGGCTCTGTTTAAAGACTTGATGTGGACATGTTTGAATGACTTGGACTTTTTTTTCAAATAACTAGAATGTTGACTTGTTTTACATTTTTAGTTGCCTTGAATGTCTCAGTGCCGCTTTTGAATGACCTGAAACTTGAGTAAGACTTGTTTCAAATGACTTGAAGTTGTTTTTGAATCTCAAACTTTATATATAATTTGTTTTAAATAACTGGACTGAACTTGTTTTGAGTGACTTGGACTTGCCTCGAATGACTGTAATAGAGTTTAACTTGAAACATGACTTAGACTCATTTCACTCTTTGACTTTCCTTGAATGACTCAAGATCTAGTTTGAATGAGTTGAAACACAACTTGTTTCAAATGACTTGGACTTGTTTTCAAAAGACTGGAGCCTGGACTTGGACTTGTCATGTAAGACTTCATGTACGAGTTGGACTTTTTTCAAATAACTTGAATCTTAAGTTCGATTTGTTTTACATTTTTACTTGCCTTGAATGTCTCAAGACCTGGTTTAAGTGACTTCTCTTGGACTTGTTTTCAGATGACTTGAGCCTGGACTTGGACTTGTTTTGCGAGCCTTCCTGCATGACCTGGACTTGTTATGAATGACTAAAGATTTGACTTGACTTCATGAACTTGTGACTCCACTTGGGCTTGTTTTCGAGACCTGAGCTGATTGCGTTTTCAAAAGACATGGACTTGGACTTGTTTCACAGGTCATCTCCATCGCACTAACCCCTGGGGCTCATGGGTAATGTAGTATTTAGAAGCAGGAGGATTAAGACTGTGATTTCTCAGAGACAAAAGCAAAAATTTAAAACTGATGATCGTAATGAGACAAAATGTTTGAACATGTGCACCAGTGGCTCCTTCTGCTGCTCCGCTATTGGCTGAAAATAAGGGCGGGGTCACTCTACACCACATGACTCAGGATGATACCGGGCAGAAACTGGTTTGAATCATAACGTGAGATTTTTTACTGTTGACACGCTGATTTAAAAATAGAATCTGTGTCACATATATGAGAGAAATCAGATTTAGGTCACGATCACCTGCAGCCTGAAAACACACACACACACACACACACACACACACACACACACACACACAGAGTAACATGTTCCGTCTCTCTGGGGAACACAGAAGTGGAACCAGGACAGTTGAATGTTTCAGTAAATTGATCCTGAAGGACGTTTGGTTCCAGTATCACTCAGCATCTGATTGGTTCACTGATAACGAAACGAGCCTCTTAGAAAAAGCTTCATCTAAAAAAATCAATATGAGTTCAAATGTGAATTATATTTGGAAATTTTCACCACTTTACGTTTCTGTCAGACAGACTTTTCTGATGGGAAACAGCTGTTATATAAACCAAATATTGACCCACCAAACTACACTGATAAAATCAGTGATTTTAGTTCACAGAACACAGGAGTTGCTGCTCCGCTGCTGCCTCCATCTGTTAGTTTGTCTGTTATTCTGAATCCAAACTAACCTTTTAAAACATTAAAGTCACACAATCACACAAACAAACTAACAAACAGCGGCAGCAGCAGACCAACAACTCCTGTGTTCTGTGAGGTAAAATGACTGATTTTGTCAATGGAGTTTGGTTGGATTGTAGAAAGTGATATTTGTCTTATATAATAGTGGTTTCCCATCTGAAAAGTCTGTCTGACAGAAGAGGTGAAAATGTTCTTAATATAGCGTGCACTTAAACAGATTTTTTAGATGTTTAAAATATGTTTTGCTGCTCCACAGCACTACATCACGTAGCTTCCTCCACCTGTCCTCCTGCTGCTTCTCCAGACTGGATGTGTGTTGAAATATTAGTACAGTGTGAAAACTAGTAAAGTTTTCAGTCAGTATATTAAATTTGATGCCGATTTTATTTTTCTTTTACCTGCTCTGTATGCAAATAAACATGCAATGACATCATTTCAGTTTGCAAAATGCCTTGTTAGCGGCCAACACGCTGGGACAAACAGAAACAAAGAAAGAACGAAATTCATGTAAAACGTTTGCTGAATTTATAAGACGGCCAAAACAATTTATCATAGGCAGTATTTCACAAAGTTTATAAAGTTTGTCTACATTTAACAACTCATAAAATTGTGCAATTTTTGAAGGAAGTCTGGATTCGTAAAATTTGACAAGCTTACAGTCAAAAAATGTCATTTTCTTTCATAAATGATTTGTTTTTAAGTTTGTTCAAACAGCTGCAAAATGTTGGCAGGTAGACACACTTCAGTAGCCACAAGTGCTGAGAGGCTGCGACAAACTGACATCATTTCTTTTCTTTTACAAGAGAAGAAACAAATTAATGTGTTGAATTTAATGCCGAATTTACAAGAAGTCATGAATTATTGGGAATTTGCAGGAGCTGCTTTTCACAAAGTTAGTTAAGTTTGTCCTCAATCAACAACTCTTAAAATTGTGTGATTTTCTAATGGAGTCTGGTGACATCGTGGCCACTAGTTGGAACGGTGAAATCAGCTGAAACAAACAGTCACCTGGTGATATCGTTCAATAACTCTCGTTGAATAAATCTGCGTGTCGTCTGCGTCATTACTGTAACATCCTGAGCCGTGTTCTGTAATCTGAGCCGGCGGGAGCGTGTGGATGTGGAACAGAAACCAGCTCCTGGAGGAGACAGAACAGATCGGACATGTTGTTGTCAGATCTGAGCAGACAGCTGAAGAAATGATGACTGATGACGAGGTCACGTCAAAGACGCCGTCTCTGAAAATGTCTCTCTGCCTCCGAGTTTTTTTTTCCTCTGAGGGTCGGTGACACTAAACGATGATTTTAATTTTCACTCTGCTGGGCTGTTTTCATGTGATTAATTACTGGAGGAAAAACCTGCAGGAGGCTCGTTGTTACGGACGAAACGGCTCGTTTGTTATTAATTAAAATAATATGAATCTCTGAGGGTCAGAGAAACCAAACCTCCCTCATATATATTTTCTATATGTTTTGTCTTCCAGTGTGAATTTTGCAGCGTGCTGTTTTAAGGTTTAAGTAAATAATTCTACTGAATCCCCTCATTACATTTTTCCCTCAAATATATCAGAAGGTCAGAGGTCATAGTTCTCCCAAATAGTGATGAACCGACAACATTATAATACATGGGATGTTGTTTGTTATTGTTTGTTGCTAATAATCCACATTTTTACTAAATGCATCTGTAATCTGATTACGTCCTTTTAATCTGTAGCTGTAATGGAATACAGTTACCTTATTTTGGTAGGTTCTGTAATCCCGTTGCATGTAATCTGTTACTCGCCGAGCTTGTTTAATGATCAGTTAATAACCGATTAATTCATTAATTGTTACAAAAAAAACACTGAAGCCTCAAGTTTGGATCCTGTGTTTGTGATTCTTATATTTAATGTTTAAAGTAAGACTGAAGTTGTAAATCTAAAGGTGCATTTGTCAGGATTCCTGTTTGCTTCATTATAAACATAAACACCGTCAGCACTAACACAGTAAATATACAGTACAGATCATCATGAGATCAGCTGACATATGTTTCTGAACCTCTTTCAAAATAAAAGCGTCTATATTCGGCTCAGACATGAGGAGAGGATGAAGGAGTGAAGAGGAGGAGAGATGAAGGAGTTAACGGAGTGTGAATCAGGTGATCCAGTTAGAGGTGAGACGATCTAAACATTAACTGTGTGTGTGTGTGAGAACAGGCCTAAACACTGAGTGACTCATTTATCTTCATCATCATCATCATCATCATCAGAGCTCCAGCAGCAGCAGCAGCAGCAGCAGGCGGAGCGACATCATGAAGGTGTTAAAGAGGAGTCAGGACCCAGTCTGAGTCTGAACTCTGGTCTGAGTTTAGTTCAGCTGAGTTTAAAGTGGATCTGTGTGGTTCTCTGTGTGTGTTCTCACGTTCTCCGGTTAGTTTCCTGCTTTGGAACATGCTTTAGTTATCTGCTTTGGATATCATCATATGGTGATTTATCACGTGTCGTTTTTTGCTGGTTTAAAGGTTTTGTTACAGTAAATTAATGTAATTTTCTGAATTGAACAGACTGTTCTGTTGTTTGTCTTCACCCTCTTCATCAATATGTCCACATTACTGATTATTGATCAAAAATCTCATTGTGTTGTAAAAATCCGAGAGTCGATCTGTTAATACAAACACACTGAAAACAGGAAGTGGAAATACAGGACGTACGAGACTTGAGACACTGACGTCTGGACCGTCTGCATCGTTTTTTAAAATCAGTTCTTTGTTGTCACTCAGTTTAGTACTTTTATGGATTTCCTTGAACGCAGTATTGTGTTTTTTCTTTACTTACAGTATATTTTTGTATATTTTCATGCTGTGTGTGTTAAATGAGCAGCGAGCGGCTTAGTTTGGAAGTTTACTGGTGAATTTTTATTCTTATTTGGTTTGACATTATGTTTTAAAGTTGTGCATTCAAGTGGTTGGTTTTAGCTTTAGTTTGCATTAATTCAACGATTCAAAGACTTTACTTTCATATACAAAAAGTAAAAACCTTATCAGTGCAATGAAATTGAAGAAAAAGAAGAAGAAAGAAAGAAAAGAGGGAAGAAGAAGAGGACGACTGAGGTAGACGAGGTGTTGAACAGTTGGACTGAAGATCATATAAAAACAGAATAAGAGTCTGTGTGAAAGACAAACTGTGTGTCTGTTGTTTCAGTGTTCATGAGGCAGGAGATCTGTGCAAAATGACCAAGTATAGCTTAGCATAGCTTAGCATAGATTAGCTTAGCTTAATGAGAAGCTGAGCAGTGTGCAGAGCTGATTAACCCTTTACATGAGTATTTTCATTTTGTGGAGCTTTATTGAGAAAAAAAAGAACTGATACATTTCTGATGAATATAAATTAAACCTGCAGAGACGTGTGTTAATGTGTGTGTGTGTGTGTTAATGTGTGTGTGTGTGTGTGTGTGTGTGTGTGTGTGTGTGTGTGTGTGTGTAGCAGCTGTTAGTCAATAAACCGATACAGCTTCATCTTCTTAATGAGCCATTAGTTCGTCTGTAGAAACACGCTCACAGTTCAGCTGCAGCTTTTTAAAAATCTACTTTCACTTTCAGTTTTCAGACGAGACCTCAGTGTTCAGTGGAGGTTACGTGAAGGTTTTATATTTTTTTTATTTTTCTAGATTCTTTAAATTAATTTCAAACTAAAATAATCTCGTGCAGAATTAAAAGAAATAAAAGCGATTAGAAAACTTTAATCACATCAAAAATCCTTCAGAAAGCGTTTGGTGGCTTCAGATAAATCACAGATTTAACCACGTTCAGCGATCAATACTCGGCCGAGGAGCCTGATTGTGAAGCGCAGCTGTGATGCTTATTGGTGTGATTCATCAATGGCTGATCAATACTTTATTGAAACCTGCTCAGAGGTGCTGCTGGTGAAATAAAACACTGAGATCTGTTTTAACATCTAAAAGGTGTTTTAGTTTTTAGTTTTCTGTGTTAATTTAGGTTGTTTTCCTCTTTTTAACCCTTCGCTGTCTCCATGGACGACGAGTTTACAATAAACTGTAAATTATACGTGTTATAAATATTTTCTGCAGTAATGTTTCTGATATTTGTCTGTTTGAGCTGAAACTATCAGCCAATAATTCATTCCTGCTGTTGGCTGGGTAAAACAAAACATTTAAAGAAATTTTAAAAGACACTTTTCACTGTTTTACACAGAATCTGCTTTAACAAAACTCATTTTCTTGTTTTATTTGGTCAGTTTATCTCATTATCTGGAGAAAAACAGAGTTTCCTCTTTTCAAACGTTGGCTGTCTGCAGAGACGAGTGTCTGCAGTGTTTATACACATTTTAAAAAATTATCACCTTTGTTTGTTTGTGGCAGGTGAAATTCTGAGCATATTTTATACATAAAATCTATTCCAAGTGCTGAAATATCAAAGTATTTTTGATGAATTAGTGAAGTTTTTCATGTTTTGCTGATTGAATGTGTCCATTTTGAAAGATGTTGCATTTTATTTTGAAAAGCATTTTCTTTTATTTTGAAAAGCATAGTATGATATGTCTGTATCAGAGAACCATCAATGATCAGAACAGGCAGAATAATCAGCTGATTAATCACAGGAGAGACTTGATGTTTTCTGACATTAGCTGGAAAGAAATGTTGCAGATGTCGGCAGTCGGCTAAAATAAGAGAAACAAAACTAAAATATGAAAATATCGGACATCACGCAGCCCTGCTGGAAACACAGACTGGAACATTAAACACAGGAACACTTGATATATGGAAACGATTTGAAAAATAAATGAAAACAGTAAAATCAAAGGATTTAACGACGTGTAAATAAGGGACATGTGGAATATCAGAGGACCGAGGACGGAGCCCTGTGGAACTCCACATGTGACCGTTTTTATCCTGTAAATCAGTTTTACTGAGAAAAATAACAACTTCAGTCGTTTTAGCAAACGTTCAGTAACAACATGCTATGTTCAAAGACCTCCAGAAGCTGTAGGAATTATGATTGTTGTACGTCTGGAGCGAAAGACGATAGAACATCAGACTTTAACGTGAGAGAAAGTTTATTTCTTAAACGCAGAGCATCGCCTCTGATGTCGGGGCTGAAACTGTATCGGCATAATGATCAATATTTATCCAATATACTATCAATATTTAATATGATGCAGCACAAGATGAACACCCAGATAATTTTTAATTTGTCAGCATCTTTATTCAGGCGTCAGATATTTACCATTTCTTCTTTTTCTTCTTGTCATTATTAAATGACAGTATTAAAACATATTTATGCTGATATTTATTTATCTTTTTATTTAATTTTTGTTTATTCTTTAATGAAAACAGCCCTCTGAATAACTAAAATTGACGCACAAAAGTCTTTTTTTATTCAAATCATATCAGTAATCAACAATTGTTGAGTTTGAATACATTGTAATATTTTATCTTTAAAAATCATCAATAATTGGACAGAAAATGAAGCTTTAATGAAGATTTTCTTGTTTAATATTTTTACGTCCTGTTTTTTTCCTGAATATTTCAGACATAACACGACCAGACAAACATTAGAATCTACTGTGATAAATGGATATACAGGACGAAAATTAGATTAATTTAAAAAACAGAGAAATTATTCATGAATTAAGAGAAAATAATCCGTCCTCCTGTCCTTCCCATCATCCATCTCTCCTCCTCCTCCTCGCGGTGCAGCAGCAGTGAGATGAAGGAGCCGACAGCAGCACTGAGGCACTCTGGGTAATCTAACTGTTTTCCCAGGATGCAATGAGTCATGGAATCAATAGATAATCTTCTTCTCTTAGTCGGGTGGCGGCTGGCAGGCGGCCTGTGTGTGTGTGTGTGTGTGTGTGTGTGTGTGTGTGTCCTCATACCAGCACACGCTCCCTGGCGGATGGAAACCTCGTAACATTTACACGCCGCTCTCTGATAATTCAGGAACAAGTTTGTTTTTCTTAAAGGCTGTCGTCGCACGTTTACCTGCTCTCATGTTACCATGGTTACAGGTAAACATAAAACCTGCTTCCTCCAATCAGGTTTATTATTATAACATCACGCACACGTGAACACAACTGCAACTACTACAAGATTTAAAAAAACATTTTCACCAGAGCTGCAGTGATTTATGTAACTGATTATTAAATTAATCATCAAGTATTTTAATAATCAATTAATCAGTTTGAGCTTATATGAATATTTTCTGTTTTTTTTTACTCCTCTCTGACAGTAAACTGAAGATCTTTGAGTTGTGGACAAAACGAGACATTTGAGGACGTCACCTTGGACTTTGAGAGACATTTTCTGACATTTTATGGATCAGATTACAACATGTAACCTTAACTCCAGTATGAGGCTCGTATCAGCCAGGCTCTGATTTGTTATGTTCAGTTCGCCTCGCCGCCGTCTCCGCTGTGCATCTTCACAGCCGCCATATTTGATTATTCCAGGTGTAAATGAGCTGCAGACTTCATGACAGAATCGACTGTAACTCGATTCTTAATTCTGAAGCGATTTTCATCTGAATTTGTTTTGTTATAATCTTGAAAAATCTGACATGTTCTTTGGTTACTGTGATTAAATTCAGTTTTTAGAGGTGTCACGGTTCAGTATGACTTTGGATTTTTAGGTTATCATTCAGTTTTATTCATTTATTTGCTCGTCAAGTCTTGATTTGATCAGATCAACAGATCATTGGTTTTATGTCCTGACAGCTGTTATTTACATTTTCATATTCTGCTTTAAAAAGAGTCCATATCAGGAGGCCAGGGGCCGATTAATAAACAGAAATGTTTATTAATCGGTCGTGACCCACCTCTCACCTTCTCCGGCTCTGATTGGCTCGTTTTCCTTCGTTGGTTTGGGTTGGAGGAGTGTGATAGGATCAGGTACAGTTAAAAAATATCTGGGTGAGCCAATCAGAGGCAGAGATGGGCGGGACATGCCACCACCATCCCTTCCTCCTCCTCCTCTAAACTTCACCCTCTCTTCATCACCCCTTTTCACATCTTCTCCCCTGTCAAATATTAATCCGCCTCCTTCTCTCCGTCCTTTTAATCCCCCCCCACCCCCTCCACCCCCCGTCTGTCCATTAGTCCCCATAAAAGACCCCCCCATCCCCCCCATCCCCACCCTTCTCTTCTCTTCTCGTTTCTTTTCTTTTCCTCCGTCTCTTTATTTCCTGTGTTCGTCCCTCTGGCGTCTCCTCAGTGAAGAACAACAAGTCGACGGCGGTCTGACCGTTTATTTATAGAGTCAAAGAAAGACGACAGACTGTGTGTGTGTGTGTGTGTGTGTGTGTGTCAGGATGGTTTGATGTCACTCGTCTTTTATTCTGTCTCTTCTGTCTCTGTCCGTCTCTCTGTAGTTCGGGGTTGAACACCTGCTCACTGAATCAGTGCAGCAGCAAAATCCAACATGGCCGCCTTCATGTTTTTGGAAGGGAAATATTTTCATGTTTCAGTAATAAATACTCTCAACATCACAAACACACAATTATAATAAAACTAACTAATTCCATCTTAAAATTAATCTACAGTGGAAATTTTTATCTTTATGTATTTTTGGTTCCTCGTAGAACCTTTTATAAATAAAGGTTCAACTCGGAACCCAGTCAGAGAGTTCTATCTGGGACCCAGCATCAAGGAAAACCCTGTAAACCCCCATATGAGGTTCTACAGAGAACCCCTTTATATTGTTTCACCCAGAACCCTGTCTGAAGGTTTCACCAAGGGGGGTTCTACCAAGAACCTTTTTATAGTCCAGTAATTTCATCTAGAACCCACCTAGGGGGTTCTACTGAGAACACTTTTATATTCAGTTGATACTCAGAATAGATGGTTATACCTAGAACCATTTGTGAAAGGTATCACCCAGAACCCACTGTGAGAGGTTCTAAAGGAGAACCCTTCTATGGTGCAGCCCTCTCCGGAGGTTCTATCCAGCATCTTTTCATATTCTGAGGTTGTCGACAAGAACCCACCAAGGGGGGTTCTGCCACAAACCCTTTTATATTGCAAGTTTTATCTAGAACCCACTGAGGGGGTTCTACCGTGAACCTTTTTGTATTATGGTACAGAGAACCCTCTTCAAGGATCTCAACAATGCTTGTAGAACTCTGTCTCTACAAAGGGTTCTTTGTATGAAAAAGGTTCTTAATGGAACCCTGAGCTTTAGAAAATATTTTATTTCTTTTATTTTGAATAGTTTCATTTTTTATTTTTTATTTTTAATGTTTGTCGTTAAGACTAAAATTTAAAATCTGTCATTCACCTGTGTGAAAACACACACACACACACACACACACACACACACACACACACAGACTGATGGTGCATTCATGTGCTCATAAGTGGCTCCGACATCACAGTGTCTGTGAAACGGTGTCACATTTATTTTTCATCTCTGTGAATCTGAATCTGACAGAAAAACTGGAATATTCCTGAAAAACGAGGCTTCGTTTACGTTTGTTCATAATTTGATGTAAAACAAAATATTTTTTGTTTGTCTGAATTTTAAACTCGATTGATCAAAGTGACGTTTGTGTGTTGGAGCAGCAAGCGGTCACAGAGAGCACAGATGGACTCTGGGTAGAGCCAGAGATCCCAGTGGATTGTGGGTAACACGGCTCGCTGCTGGCATGGTTTACTTCTAACACACACACACACACACACACACACAAACACAGTGTGTATCCATGCATGCAAAACACACACACACACTCTGCTGGCATCAGAAACACACTCTGACACCTGAGGTCAACGTCCTGATTTAAGTCTGCATGACAGAGAGAGAAGAGGGGGAGGAGGGGGGAGGGAGGATAGTTTCAAATAATGAAAAAGAGAAAAGAAAGAAAAAATAAGAGAGGAGAAGGAAAGGAAGGAAGGGAAGGAGAGGGGATGGATGGATGGATGGATGGATGGATGGATGGATGGATGATGGAGCGCTGGCCTGGTCATGTGATGATGAGGTCTGGGTGGAGGTGGTAACAGAGCAAATTTAACCTGCACTCCATCAAGCTGAAATACACTGTAAAAAAAATCACACCATCAAATTTAAACAAAAAAAACCCTTTTAAAAAATAATTATAACAATCATGACAATAATATTAATAATAACATTAATAATAACGGTTTGTATTTGTTTTCTACATCAACAACTTTTCCAAATCGTTTTGGTTTGTGACACGTTAAATTAAATAAATTAAATTACAGTTTTCTTTCTTTTAATTTTTTTTTTAGCCTGAAGAGGCGAAAAATCAGATTAAAGTCACAAACTACACACACAGTGTTTAATGTTCTACTAAGAAAACACAAGCTAATTAATATGTCCTGTAAGATGGACAATTGTCTCATCACTACACATTTTATTTTGAATATTGGGATCAGTGCCTCTGATTGGTCAACAGACTCAACCCAAGGCAACTTGGGATTGATTGATTGCCAGTGAGCAGTTAGCAACATGCTAACAACAACAACAACAACAACAACAGAAAAATGAATGAATGAAGACAAAGTCTGCAAAGAGACGCTGCAGTTGAAGGCTGATTAAAAAGGTTCTTAAAGGGAAAAGATCTCTTCCGGAGCCGACATTGTAAAGTTAGCGTTAGCATTAGCTTAACGTCAGTCTTTCCTGCTTAGCTTATTTTGGGCTAAACTAACCCTGTCAGTTTTCCAGCAGCTGGGAAACAACAGACGAGACTTTTCTTGGTGTTGAGGAGCTGCAGCGTTTATTAACTGACACGCTGTAACCTGAACTGTACATTTACTGCCACACTGACAACTTAAAGTTCAGCTGACCTCGTCACACACGCTGCGTTCGAGACAACATCTGAGGTCGTAATTTCTAAAGCCTTTCAGGCGCGTGACGCCAAAAGTAAACAAGAAAAACATGCGTGACTCTGATAATTCCGACCTCTGATATTGTCTTGAACGCAGCATTAGCCTGCTTGCACGCTGCACGGTTTGGCGCTGCTCTGTTCCTGAAAGGAGCCGCGCTGTGCTAATGACAGAACGTTTAATAACGTCCAGTAAAAAGTGATTATTAAGGCGTCGACAGTAAAACCTGTTTTGCTTTTTTCTCTGATATCAGTTCTTAATAACACCGATACAGCAGCTAAAAACATGCTTCATTTTATTTATGTTGTATATTATCAATTTATTATTTTCTTCCTCTGCAGTGTTTTTAATATCCTCCTCTCCTGCTGCACTTATTTTAACATGTATTTTTACAGTGAAGCTCTCTCTCTCTCTCTCCCCTCCCCCATCCTGTAAGTACTGCTCGCTCCCTTTTTCTGTTTCTCTATCATCACCCATCCCCCCCTCATCTTCTCCTCCCTCTCTCTCTCTCCTTTCAGTCTCAGTCTTCCTCTCTCGCTCCTCTTCATCTCTCTCTCTCTCTCTCTTCTCCTCTTCCTCTCTCTATCCCTCCCCCCTCAGTGTGTGTGTGTGTGTGTGTGTGTGTGTGTGTGTGTGTGTGTGTGCAGGGCTGCAGGCCGTCACTGTTCACTCAGTCACATTAATCAGATTAATTTGCTCATAAACACACACATGTACACACGTGTGTTCTCACGTTCGCTGATTCAATATAAAAAAACTTTATTAGCAGCTCAGACATGAACAGGAGCAGCTCAGAGCTGCACGTTAACACGCTGTAAATTCGTGAACGTCATGTTACACACGTGTGTGATATTTAACACTGTTCATCATCATCTTCATCTTCATCATCTCTCCCCTCCTCTGACCTCATGACCTCGTTCCCACAGATTACTCCTTTAATAAGCTTCATAATTATAACAACTGTTCTAATAATCAGGCTGTTTTGTGTTGTTGAGGCCTAAAATGTCTGATTTCACAGCAGCTTTTCTTAAAAAAAAATGTTTTTAGGTGTTTTTTTTTTTGCAAAATTCATCACAAAAGTTGCATTTTTTTTGTAGAATTCATTAAAAATCAAATGAAATTTGTTCCAGGACGAATAAAACTGAACTCTGGTCTCAGTCAGAAAGATTCAGGATCATAAAAACTCATAAAATTTTCTTTATTTGTAAACGATCTTCAGACGGAGCAGCTCCTCTTCATCATGGAGGCGGCCATGTTGAACCGCCGTCTTTCTACAGGAGCCCAGAAGGGACAAACAAAAACACTGACTCTAGAAACAGACTTCTGCTGTTTCTTTTACAAGTTTTGCAGCCTCCTGCTCTTCCTCCTCTTCCTCCTCCTCTTCCTCCTCCCCCTGATGAAGAGCATTTTTATGTAACAGTGTTCAAACATCCTCATCAGACTAAAAAAACAAGAGGAAGAGGAGCTGAGCTCTTCATCTTATTAAAGGGTCAGTTCACCCAAACTTTCAAACCCAAGCAGCTCCAGTAGAGACGCAGGACGTCAGCAGAGTGTCTGTCAGTCAGAGGGACGTGGTGGGGGGGGTGGGGGGGTGGGGGTGGGCATCCTGGATGTTGCTACGGAAACACCCGCGGGACAAAATACTCTCAGAGCCCATCAGAGGAGGAGTGATGCTGCAGAGCTGATTAAACATTTATGCTCTGATGCATCCTGTGTTTACTGTACGCGTGTGACTGACGGCCTCGGCCTCGTCTCGCAGGTGAACTCATCACAGGTGTGACATCACCGACACCACAGCCAATCAGAAACCAGAGAAAGTTCTCCTTTCACTGCGGATAAACATCCAAACAGAGCGGGTTCAGGTTCAGAGCGGCAGCGGCCATGTTGGAGAGAAATCAGAGTTTTGTGCGCTCGTCTCTTTAGTTCTGATCAATTATTCATCAACGTTCCTCCATCAGCTCACCTGACCTTTGACCTCTCACTCTGTGTGTGTGTGTGTGTGTGTGAAAATGTAATCTGATACAGTAACTAATTACCTGCTTAAAATGTAAAGTTATGTAACTTGATTACTCTCCGTTACTTTTTGATGACCTCAGTATAAAATATGGTGAAGTTGTGTTTTTATGGCTGCAACTAATGATTATTTTCATTATTGATTATTTTCCCCATTAATTGATTAGTTGTTTGGTTTATAAAATATCAGAAAATGATGAAAATCCTGTCACAGTCTTGTCAGTACGTACGTCCGTGTGCTCCACCTGGTTTCACATGTTTGAACATATTTTTCAATCAGTGATCAATTTGTCAATAGATTTCCCACTAATCGATCAGTTGTTTGAAGGATAAAATGTCAGAAGCTGTTGATCAGTCCAAGATGACGTCATGTTGTCGGTTGTTTCTCTGAAGGTCACTGCGTCCTCTGTCACAGCGTGATGCCTTCAGGGACCTGCTCTGTTCCTCACATCTTCATGTTGGATTTATTTCATCCTTTTTGTTTTGAGGCTCAGAGGTCAGAGGTCGGTTAGTCTCATTAAAGGGATAGTTAAGATTTTTTGCAGTGTGGTTGTATGATGATACACCGACTGTTTGTGTTGTTGTGTTGTGCGACAATTTTTCCCAAAACATTATAACAGTAACATAAACTTCAAAAATCAATGTTTAAAACCAAAGATCAAAATCATATTTAAGACATTTTCAGGCTTAAAATTCAGATTATTGGATTTTAGAAACTATTTTTAAAAATCTTCCTTCAATCTGACTCTGACTCTGATTGGCTCGTAGGTTATTTCTTGTCTCCGTTGGTTGGTTGTTGTTTTGTGTGAGATTTTTTTCTTGCTGCGTTTTGGCCACAAAGAGTTTAAAAACTGCAGCTTTAAAACAGTAAAATCACTGATTTTGTGGAGTTTGGTTGGTTTGTAGAGATATTTGTCTTATATAAGACTGGTTTCCTGTCAGAAAGATAAAGAGGTGAAAATATTCACTTATGACTGATGTTGAATTTTTCAGGTGTTGCTGTGACTCCGCCCACAGCAGAAGGTCGTTCAGTTTCCTACATCAGCTGTTTTCAGATCAGAGTCTCTGAGCGATGAATGAACTCAAGTTTTTATTTTTATTATTGTAGGTTTTTTTTTCTTCCTGCTGTGAGACGAAGAACGAGGGCGACCCAGTTTCACTGATGTGTTTATTTAGCTGGAGGGGAATCACAGTACTCTGTGTAATACTACAAATACCACAAATACCACAAATACCACAAATACTCTGCTGCTGCTGAACTCTCTGCAGGATCAACAACACTGAGTCTGCACTCGTGTGTTTCAGCACTTTACTGAAGTTTTACCTGAAAAATCCAGTTTTCTGCTACGTTATACTTCAGAGGGACACATTGTACTTTTTACTTCACTGTACTGTATTATTTTATTTTATATTTTATTTATTTTATTATTTTATATACTACACACCCCAGAAAGGACATGTTAATATTTTATACACACAAGATATAAAAGATAGATTCTCCTGATTCTTTGGAGGCTCCGTAACAAAACAAAACATGATCTTTTTTATAACATATATGATGCATTAATGCATCTGTGCAGACAGGCTTCAGATTACACAGTGGCTGCAGATCAGTTAAAACTATCAGGAACATTTTAAACTTTTCATAGAGGCTTTAATCTGTTTCAGGATCAGCAGGAGGATGTTTTTTTGTGTTTTTCTGCTTCTCGTTTTTACCCCTTTGAGGAGAACTCAGCTCAGCAAACTGCAGGGAAATAAAGAGACTTCTTGCTCTGATCCTGGTTTCAGGTCTCGACATCATCATCTGATCTTTGTGAGTTTAAACACCGAGAGTTTGTGAATCAAAATGAACCCACTGAGACGTTTGTTTTTACATCAGAGGACGAAACTGGACTGTAATAAGAGAATAAACACTGTTATTATTTATCTCAGGAACCTTAAAATCCTCTCTGCTCTCCTGTAATATGAAGCATCAGATTAAAGAACGACATGAAAAGTTTCTGCTCACGTGTTTATGCATCATGAAGTCTGTGTGAGGACGAGCAGTTTGACCAGAAATAAAACAGGAAGTGACTGATCAAACAGGATCAATGAAAAAGGTTTTAAATGATTAAACGTGAACATTTTGATTCAAACAGGAAAACAAACGTGATGAGTTCAGAGGTCACGAGCGGATCAGTAACACTCTGATCAAGGGGATGCACGCTCAGAGGTGTTCCCTCTTTAAAATATTTCCCATCAGCCCCTGCTGCTGCTGTGTGGAGGTGGTGACAGATGATGACAGCAGGTCTTTGTTCACAGCTTATCTGCTGTGCAGCAGACGGCCTCACTGTCACTGAGAGGCCGCACGTCTGTTTCCCATCATGCTCAGCGGCTCGGCCTATAGAAACGCAGATCCTGCAGATGTTTACAGGGTCACCGTTGGGTCTCCTGATGCCCGATCGATCAATCGATCGATCGATTCTTGATGGTCCAGAGTCAGAATCACCAGGATGAAACCAGACGTTGATCTTTGTTGAACTTGTTGGATAAATTAAATTTGAATCAGTTGAATCCTGATGAAGCTCAACATGTTTATTTGCCTCCATGACGAGTTTCATTTTTCTCCTGCAGTCAACAAACATTTAGATCCTGCTGCCTCCACAGTGTTTGTACCTCATGTCATTTACACAGTTATTCTATCACCTGCAAAACACAGAACACATGCACATATATCACATATATCACATATATCACATATATCACATTTATTACTCTTTGTTTGGGGTTTTAGTGAATCAGGACCTTAATGAGCAAAACTGGAATAATAGATGGAAAAAAATCACAAAACCTAATTTGCAGATATTCTGCTTGTTGTTTTTCAAACCTGAACTGTGTCCACGTGATGTGAGCTGCACCGCCCAACTCCTCCTCCTCCTCTTCCTCCTCCTCCTCTTCCTCCTCCTCCTCCTCCTCCTCTTCCTCCTCCTCCTCCTCCTCCTCTTCCTCCTCCTCCTCCTCCTCTTCTTCCTCCTCCTCCTGCTCCTCCTCCTCTTCTTCCTCCTCCTCCTCCTCCTCCTCCTCTTCTTCCTCCTCCTTCCTCCTCCTCCTCCTCCTCTTCATCATGTTAAGCTAAAACTGAAGTTGTCCGTCCAACTTTATAGTTAAGTTTGTTATATAACGATCTACTGCTCTGATGTTATTGGTTCTTTTGGTGTAATTGTGCAGAGTTTTGTTTCGTGCGTCGTGTTGTGGACTCTTCAGACGGTCAGTCGGTGCAGGAGGACGACAGCGAATCACAGGACAACTTTTGTCTTTAGTAAAGCAAAGGGAGGACTTCACTGGTCAGAATGACGACTTCATGTCTTCTGCTTTCTGTTCCGTTTGTACCGTCCAGCTCTTTGTGGGACACATGACATCAGAGTGATGTCACAGCTGTGTGGCTGAAATCAGACGTTAATCTTTGCAGAACTTGTCAATTATATAAATTTGTTCCAATAAAACAAAAGAGACAAAATGTCGACACGTCATGTTAGAGGAGCTGCAGGGTGTGTTTGTATCTGTGGACGGAGACGAGATGACTGTCTCCACCTGTTCACTGTCTTTATGCTAAGATAAGCTCCCACTGTGTGTGTGTGTGTGTGTGTGTGTGTGTGTGTGTGTGTGTAAGGAATATTCTGACCTCTGGCATCATCTTGGAGATGAGCAGCGTCAGGACACACACACACACACACAGACACACACACACACAGACACAAACACCGTGAGGTGTGCTGGCAGGACGGACGGGGACGCTGCCATCAGTCTCTGTGGGAGACTGCAGGTCCAGGTGGACACACCTGAGACAGAGACCTTATTATTCTCATTTTGATGGTGGGAGTTTTCAGAGACTGAGATGTTTTCTTTAAGGTGGAATGAGCAGATTTGTCAGCTGTGGTTGATTAACACTCAAACACTGAGAAAGAGGGCGGAGTCTCTGTGGCCTGGTGCATCGTGAGTGATGATCGAAGGGGATTATGTTTTGTTGTTAAATCTGCAGATATGATATGATCTGCAGAACCACAGTATTTCATTTAAAATGATATTTTGACACATTTCACCTTTAACAAACACTGATCACACCTTCCTGTGATGTCAGAGTTTCAGTTGTGTTGCCGTGATATCGATCGATTGTTCAGCTCTGATCTGTGATGTGGAAACTTTGTCTCGTCTGTTTCTGGAAGAACGTCACTCAGCAGTCTGGTGATTTTATCAACGAGACCAAACGAGATAAACGACAAGAATAACGTGTTTAAATCCATGTTTAACGTCTTTAAAGGAGGAGCTTTCTGTAAATCTATAAATCAGTATTGATCTGCGATTGATTCTGACGGCGCCTGTTGTCCACAGTTTCTCCTTCAGCTCATTAAATCTCACATCAGACACCTGAACGCAGCACGACGCGCGCTCATAAATCTGCAGCCTCTGATTGGAGGAGAGTGAATCAGACCTGATAAATATCATGTTGTAATAAAACGCACAGAATTAAAATTAATTCATTCATTTTTATTTACTTATTAATTTATTTTTAGTTTCAAAAACTCAAAGATTCAAGTTAAATTTTTAGACTTTTTGAAGTTTATTTCAAAACTTAAACTCAAAAGTCTTTATGTTCTTCTGATGTGTCTGTGTGAAAGTAAACTGAAGTAGATGATGAGGAAAAAAAACATTATTATTATTATTAATAATAATAATAATAATAAACCAAATAATAAATTAAATTAAAAAAAAATCCAGTAAGAAAAAAAATCACTTTTTTGCAGCTTGTCAGTTTAATGAACTTTTGAAGTTTTGTCAGTAAACAAACTTTTCCAGACTTTGTCAACGTTCAGACTTTTTGTCCACATGATGTAAAAAATCTGCAGTGTGACAGAAAATATCAGAGAATAAATACGAGCATCACACTTGTGTTTGTCCTTCTGCTCCCCGAGTCTCCTGTTTGTCTCTCCTCTGCAGAGTCAGTGTGACGCAGGGGGGAGGACGGAGGGGGAGGACAGAGGGAGGAGGACATAGGGAGGAGGACATAGGGAGGAGGAGGGCACAGAGGGACATGATAGCTGCAGTCTGACCAGATGCAGAGAAACAGGAGGGATGGATGCTACGCTAACCAGCTAGCTGCCATGCTAAATAATACATAAAGTGATTTGATTGGCTGAGACGAGTCTGTAGGTGCTGATGTCCACCGTCTCATGTCTCGCTCTGCTTCACTGTGTTTTAATAACGTTACATTAACGTGATGAACTTTTCTTCTGGTGAAACTTTTTAAAAATGACAAACCATCACAAATGAAGTCAGTTCATTTGTGTCTTCCTGAACAGTTTTACCGCCTTTTCTGCGTCACGTTTTTATTTCCTCTCGTCAGTAAAACAACATGAGATATTTAAGTCTACTTCTAAAGCAGAGACGAGACGAAATAAATACATTTTGTCACAATATTCACATTTTAAAACATTAAAATTTGCAGAATCTTTTATTTATGTGGCAACCCGAATAAAAACTCCTGTGACCCACCTGTGGGCCACGACCCAGTGTTTGGGAACATCTGGTTCAAACTACAGGTGCACATACGGGAAATGTCAACCAATCAGGGACAGGGAGCAGGTTCACTGAGGAAATATGATGTCATCAATAATTCAGGTCTGATAAAGTCTGTTGATACGGACGAGCTTTTCATTATCTGCACACACACACACACACACACACACACACACACACACACACTCCATTATTATTATTAACAACAGAAACTCACTCAGTGTAACTGGAAACTGTCACTGAGTCACTTTAGTCTGAAACACCTGCTGACCTCACCTGTCTGTCTGTCAGAGTTAAACAGGGCTGTACGATGTGGTTAAAGAGTCATTATCTGATCATTTTGACTGAAATGTGATATAATTGGTGGAAATGATCAGTTTTCATTTAAAATCAGCAGATGTGATGTTTACTGAGAATCTTAAATATGAAATGAAACTGCTGGTTTGTTTGTTTTCATGGTTTAAATTTTGTCAGATGATATTTGTGATTGTCAGTTACAGTAAATGTTTTGTAGCTGACTCGAGGCTCAGATTGATGATGTCACAGATTCTTTGAGGCGTATTTGTGGCTCAGAAACAAAAATCAAATGAAAGTATTAGTTCACCACCACGTGTGACGTTTCTGACCCCACCTCTTAAATCAGACACGATGAGGAGACACACGTCCAGGTGTCCGTCCAGTGGTGGTCAGCTGACATGTCATGTGATCATACTTCATACAGGGAGGATATAAAGATATAAAAACATTAACAGTCACACTGAACTCGGCAGAAACAGTAAAAATAAAGCAGGTGAAAGTCCTGCAGCACCTCGAGCGTCACCTTGAGTCTCACATGATCAGAACATCAGAACATCAGAACATCAGGTGGAACCGTCACAGTGAGACGCAAATTCAAGGTTCAAGGTTTGTGCAAAAAGATTCATTTATAGAGACGCCTACATCAGCTGTAACCACAGCGATGTACTGAAGACGTCCACACGTCTGTGAACATGTGGACGTCCCCACAGTGATGGAAAACATCTGTCTGATGAAGGACACGAGCTCGAAACGTCTCGCGTCTTCTTCTTCTTCTTCTCCTTCTTCTTCTGTGATCAAACATTATTTCAGCTCAGTTTTGTAAAATATTTCTGAAGGTTGTGGAGCTGCTGAAACTTCTGAGAAAGTTAAACTGTTGGTGAAGAGATGCTGCTGTGTGTGTGTGTGTGTGTGTGTGTGTGTGTGTGTGTGTGTGATTCCGTGTTACGTGACGTTACATCATGTCTCTCTCTCTCTCTCTGTGCAGGCTAAGGACAGCGATGATGATGAGGAGGTGGTGCAGGTCGACAGGGACCACTTCATGGATGAGTTCTTTGAACAGGTGAGACACACACACACACACACACACACACACACACACACACACACGTCCTGGAAAACCCTGACAGAACCGACACACTAATGTTCCAGCTGTAATGTTGAGGAACTTTTTGAAGATGATTTATCAGAAGGTCACGTTGACACAGATCACACACTGTTTACACTGTAAAAATACAGACAATATTATATTGATTGTAACAAAAGGAATTATGAATCAAACTGAGAATAAACTCAGTAGCAGCTTTATTGTTGTTGGAATCAGAAATGATGAAATGTGAGTTTTTATTAAACAGACTTCAGGACGACAAACAGTTAAAACAGAGGAAAGAAAAAAGACGATAATAACAGGAGGGACGTTGGGACATTTTTCAAGATAAAATTACATATTTGATAATGTGTTAGCTACAACTGCTAATGTTAGCATTTGACAGGGTTAACATTAATTCAATCAATCAATCAATGAGACTTTATTGATGTTAGTTTAAGTCAGAGTGAGACAGACGGACGACAGGATCGGAGCAACAGAGTGAAATAAAAACCAAAATGACACAAATAGATTTAAACAGAAAAATAAAACAGAGTCAAATCAAATCTACAAGAAAAACATCAAACAGATGAAAAAAGACAAAACAAAAGGAATAAAAACAAAACGATCCTGATAATAAAAGAACAGCAGATAATGTTGAACAAAATCAAATTGAATAAAATCAATAACCCGTCTGTCCTGCTGTCTTTTCTCCGAGTCTGTGAGCCGAGGAGCTAAAACAGAGTTAGCAGGATGTTAGCAGGATGTTAGCTCGGAGCTAAATCACTCTGTTACTGTTTCTGCATGAAGACGACACAGAAATCTGACATCCAGTCATCAAACACGAGAGCAGCAGCAGGTCGTCCAGGTCGAGGAACCACATCACAGGTTCCCCGTTGTTCTATGTTCCCTCAGACACTCAGAACTCCACCAACAAAGAAGAGTTTTTGTTCCTCGAACATATCAGGGAGACACTTTGAGACACGTCTCTTTAACTCGGTCAGATTCTCCGGTTCAGGCAGGTCACAGATTATTTATTATTTTTATTTATAGACTAAACTTTGTCATATGAAAAGTTTGTTAAACTCAACGTGTCAGAACTTTAATCCAGAAACATGTAAAACTGTGTGGTATCAAACGTGCTGTTTTAGCTTCAAACATGGCCCCTCCAGCCTAATATTAATATTAATATCAAGTGATAGAAAAGAGTTTGTTGAAGAAGTTACAGGGACTGAAGTGAGAGAAGAGGAACAGATGAGTGTCTAAATCTGTAAACGAGGAAGAAACACGAAGGTCACTGACATTTCTTTAACCTGGTGAACATCTTTTATATTTATGAGAAATGAAATGTGAAACTGACTCCAGATATTTAAGCTGATTTTTTTGAGTCGTGCTTCTGACCAAACAGGAAGTGAGTTCCTTCTCTGTGATAAAGAGTTTTAATTCTTAAAATCCAAAATGTCTCTTTAATCAGTTTGATTTAAAAAAAAAAAACAGAATCTGAATCCTGACAAATGAAAGTTTGTTTTCACGCTGCGTCATAAAGAATCAGCTGCTTTATTTGTGACACAGAGAAACGTGTGGATTACCTGAGAGACACACAGACACACACTGACACACACACACACACACATACTGACACACACTGACACACACTGACACACACAGACAAATAATTCAAGTCATCAGACAAACTGAGGGAGGAATAAACCGTCACAGAGCAGAGACGCAGCTGAAGTTTACGTCTTCATCAGGGCAGAGACGCAGCTGAAGTTTACGTCTTCATCAGGGCAGAGACGCAGCTGAAGTTTACGTCTTCATCAGGGCAGAGACGCAGAGACGCAGCTGAAGTTTACGTCTTCATCAGGGCAGAGACGCAGAGACGCAGCTGAAGTTTACGTCTTCATCAGAGCAGAGACGCAGAGACGCAGCTGAAGTTTACGTCTTCATCAGAGCGTCGTAACGAGCTCCTTTTAAATTAAACGAAGCAAAATGTGAGAAAAACTCCTGCATTAAAATTTGATGTTTACGACAGACGGTCAGAAACCTGCAGCTGCAGTCGACAGATGATCTGCTGGATTCATATTTTCCTAAACTTCACTTTGTTGCATCAGTCTGACTTATAATGATTATAGTTTATTGAAGTTTTTTGTATTTTATGTGTGTAAACGACATATTAAGATGAAGATGGTGTAAAAGATTTTTTTATTCTTGAGATTACAACGACCTGGACGAATGAGAACATTCACAGACACTTTTTTAAACAATTTTCTAACATTTTACAGACCAAGTGATGAATCTATTAATTGCTAAAGTATTTTTTCATGCAAAAATGTCAGAAAATGCAGTTTTCAGTCTCTCAGATGTGAAGATTTCCTGTTTTTCTTTGATTTATTGTCATTAAACTGAACATCTTTGTGACAAAACGAGACATTTAAAGACGTCACCCTGGACTGTGAGAGACATTTTTTATTATTTTCTGACATTTTATAGAACAAACAATTAATCAATTAATTACTTACTCTTAATTACTTTGAATTCTACTTTTACTTGAGTAAAATTTGTGTGTAATTTTTCCACCTCTGCAGATTTTGCAGAAATGACGTCAGGATCTTGAACTCGTGTGTTTTGTCTCTTTATTTGAACCAGAGTGAGACAGCTGCCTGTCTCGCCTCAGTAACTCCCCTCAGTCTGTCCTCCATCTTTAGTTTTATAGGAAAAATGATTCTGTGACACATTTTTTTACTAAATCAGCATCGAGCTCCGAGCTGCAGTTCAGACTTTTAACTCAACTTTCTCAGCGTTTAAAGAAAATCAGTTTCTGTGGCGTGGGAGAGCGGTGACCTTCAGTCCGCAGTGGAAGGTGGATTATCCTCCTCAGTCGAACCGATAGACATCGACGGGAACAACACACACACACACACACACACACACACACACACACACTCAGACAGATTTGGCGTTGATCTCCCACCTGAGGGCAGGAAGCTTCAGATCTGATCATCATCTCGTGTGTCAGACAGAAAAACAACAGAGACACAAAAAAACAGCTGATCATCACAACGATCAGCACACTGACACTGTGGAGGCTGATGTTCATTTATTATATTTATCATCCAACATATAAACATACAGTCTAAATATGGATCTACAGCTTCTGTGGCTTTTCCAACATGAGTCTTTTATTTTGAAAAACACAAAAAGATACCCCTCAAATTCATTTTATTTTATTTTTTTACAGAGTGTGTTTATTGATTTTTTTAGGATCATAATGTTACAAATTAAAGGGAAAAAATGCAGACACTCTTTTCTAACTGACCCTCGACACAGAACACGTTCTCCACACGTTCTCCACACGTTCTCCACACGTTCTCCACACCTACGAACAAAAAGGAACAGAAACATATTTTTGATCAAATATTTGTGTGCACCTACTGAATAAATAAATAAAATCTCTGTTTATGCTGTTTTGTGAGGTATAATGCTCTTTAAATAAATATAAATCCTAATCCTTCATTATTTTTTGGTCATGTGAGCAGGACGTGCAGAGTGACGCTTGATTGATTTTAATTTTGTGTCCCTGCATCCAGGAAACATTTTCATTTTCTTATAAATGTTTGTGTTTAATGAGACATGATGTGATTTTGTTATTTTCTGTTATTTTGTTGTTGTTTCTGTTTATTTGACTTCCGGACGTCCGTGTCCTCCACATGTTTTCACACGTTTGCACCTATTTTTCAATCAGTGATCAATCTGGGAATCATTTTTCCACTAATCGATCAGTTGTCTGGTCCGTAAAGTGTCAGGAAATGTTGATGTTGACCTCTGACCTCTCTGTGATTCGTCTTGTTCAGGTTGAAGAGATCAGAGGCTGTATAGAAAAGCTGTCGGAGGACGTGGAGCAGGTCAAGAAGCAGCACAGCGCCATCCTGGCCGCACCCAACCCTGATGAAAGTAAGACTCACACACACACACACACACACGTGTGTTTGTTTTCTGAAAACCGGTTCTCTGTGGACCGACGTGCTGCAGAGTGTCTGACTGAACTGCAGCAGAAGAACAGATACTTGAGTAAAAGTAGAACTGATTCAACTTGTTTCCTGCGGTAACAGTGAGACAGTTCAGGCTCTGAAATGTCCTCAGAGTATAAAAATAAAAAGTCGTCCTCTGAAGGACATGAAGGACATTTTTACTGAACCTCAGCTTTTCTCCGATGGCGAGTCTCCCTCTTCGTCAGCTGTGTATTGCTACGTTTCTTACATCATTTTCATCCTGTTACATCTTGTTTTCGTCTTTATCTTGTTTTCGTCTCGTTCGGTCGCTGTCGTCTTGATGCGTCTTTTACATCCTGTTACTTCGTCATTTGTGTCTTGTTGTTATGTGTCATCTTGTTTTCATTGTTACATCTTATTCATCTTGTTACGTCTTTTTGTCTTTTACCTAATTTGCGTCTTGTTACGTTGTATTCATTTTGTTACATCCTGTTACATTGTTCTTGCATTGTTACGTTTTGTTACGTCATCTGTTTCTCGTTACATCTTTTACGTTATTGCCCCCTCGTTACATTGTTGTTGTCTTCATCCGTCTTTTACACCATTTTCGTCGTGTTACATCTTTTTTTTGTCTTATGTCTTTTATTTAAATTTCGTCATGTGATGTATTTTTCTGTCATGTTTGTCTTGTTATATCATGTTATGTAGTTTTTGCATCGTTACGTCTTGTTACGTCTTGTTACGTCATCTGTGTCCTGTTGCATCTTATACATCAATTTCGTTTTGTTACGTCTCGTTACGTTTATTCATCTTGTTACGTCTTTTACATCGTTTTTGTCGTTACGTCTTTTACATAATTTCCCCCTCGTTACGTCTTTTACATCATTTTTGTCTTGTTACGTCTTTTACATCATTTTTGTCTTGTTGATCTTGTTACATCTTTTAGTTGTTTTCATCTGATGACGTTTTCGTCTTGTGATGAAACGCTGAAGTTCCACAGAGCTGTAGAACATCTGGAGGATAATATTAATAAAGTAGAGTATAAAACTTTAGACTGAAAACCATGTGAAAACAGGGTCCAGGTTTAAAAATACAGAACTTTAATATAAATGAAGAGAAAACGTGTGACGTGCAGACTGATGGACGTGGAGACGTGCGGAGCAGGTTTGTGTTTTGGACACGTCGACACTATAAATACAGAAATAAAAGAGTTCAATATTGTGTCTGTAACTGGACCCTGAACCCGAGAGTGAAATCTGATCCCGTTAACGTCTCACTGACGAGGAGCTCAGCTCGGGGTTGGCGAGCGTCCACGGAGCGGCGCCGCCGCCATCCGTCACCTCAGCCCACCTCCTCCCGACACGTCGGGGGGGGAAATGAAGAGCGAGCTGCAGTGCGTTCACCCTGACCCCGACACTGCTGTGACTCAGCAACAATGACTCAATGTCACCGCTGGAGCCTAAAGCCAAGTCTGTGCTGTCAGAGCCGCTGCACTGTAAAAAACACAAACCAGGGTCTCAGACTTCCTCTCTTCTTACTGTTCAACCTCTGACAGACGATCACTTCTCGCAAATCACAAATAAACATCCATCAATCAGAAGATGCAGCTCATAACTCGCTGGAATAATTGAATAAAAATATGAAAAAAGGAGATTTTACAGACGTCTTTTGGCGTCTCGTTGGACATGTTTCACTGAAGAAATTTAGACTGCTGTGCTCTGCTTTTCTTTATTATTCCTGATTTAAGCAAATTCGAGGCTGTTTTAAATGATTTCATTTTAATATTAGCAGCCCTGGACACGTATGTCCGTGTCCTCCACCTGTTTTCACATGTTTGGATCTGTTTTTCAATCTGGCAATAATTTTTCCAATAATCGATTCGTTGTTTGCACCATAAAAGAAAATGTTGATCCAAGATGGCGTCTTCAGACCTAAAGACACATCACACAGCAGAATTACAAACATGCCGTCAGTCTTTTATTTTGACATCTTCTTCACACAGCTTCCTGTTTGTTGTTGCATGATTTGATTTGATGTCTGTGCATGATTTGATTTCTTTTCAGTTGTTTTGCATGAAAAATGATTTTTGTTCTTGTTCTGTTTCTTTTCTGTCCTCTTCTTCTCTTTCTTCCTCTTCCTCTTCCTCTTCCTCTTCCTCCTCCGTCCGTCCGTGTTGTTTTTCCTGTTGCATGCTGCCTGTGACGTCTCTCCTCGTCTTCTGGTTGAAGTGTTTAAACTGCATGAAGTCCAGTTAACCTCAGAGGAGATGACGAGGTTAACAGCTGACCAGTGATGTGAGTGACATCTGTCTCTCTGTCTGTCTGTGTGTCTGTCTGTCTGTCTGTGTCTGTCTGTCTGTCTGTCTGTGTCTGTCTGTCTGTCTGTCTGTGTGTCTGTCTGTCTGTCTGTCTGTCTCATGAGTTCTTTATGTGTCTAAAGACAGGATGCTATTATCAGTTCATACTTTCATCGTCTGGTTCTGAAACCTGGTGTTAATGTGACACTGCTAAAGATGAATAAATGTATTTATTATTCACATTTATTTGTTTATTAATGACTCTATACATCTATTAATATATTTATAAACATATATTTTATCTGCATATTTTCCTTTACTTTTATTTTCCTAATTTCTTTTCCTTTATCTATTTATTCTACTTTATATTTCCACATTTATTTTCTTATTCTTTGACAGATTTATTCTTTTACTCGATGCTCCCTGACTCCATAAAACAAGAAGAGCTGCTTTTCAAACATAAAGTCACCAAAATAATTAATTATCAAACATAAAAACATGAGAAACAAAATATTCTGATGTGAAAATAAAATTAAACCAAGAAAACAAAGTTCATTTCCTTTGTTTGGAGTCTAAAAGTCTAAAATAGATAAATCTGATATTATCTTTATTATCATCAAAGACTGTGTGTGAGGTTATACTTCAGTGTTAAACTGTGTTTTATGAATAATTTTATGAATTAGCTTCGACAAATGTGTGTAAAATGTTGTCAATATTCTAAAACAAAAGTATTTTCCCTCCTGTTCTTGAAGACTTTTATTGTGAAACATGCAGGAAGTGAGAGTGTTTTCAGCAGCGTGATTATTATATTGATATTTTGAAGAAAACCTGCAGTGAGATGAGAAATAAATTGACATTTTAAAGGACAAAGAGACAAAGTGAGGTTATAAATGAGTCTGTGACATCATGATATCGTCCACATAAAGTGAGACGTGTTGGGACGGAGCTGATCTCTGTTGTGTAGAAACGTCACTTCACGTTAAAGTGAGGCGACACTCTGACTCTTCTTCTTCCCTCTGGTGAAAACACGTCGCTTTCTTTCTTCTTCTCCTCCTCGGTTCTGGGTCAGCTCGCTCGCCGCTGCCAACACGCCGTCATACAAAATGCATCCCGGTGTTTCTGCCTGAATAATGCATGATGGGAGTTGTAGTGAGAGCGGAGGCGGGTACAGATGTAGTTCTGCCTCTAAACCGCAGCCATTCAGAAAGACTCTGATCCTGAGAGAGCGAAGAGACGACTGGTTCAGTACTGAAACGTCCTCAGAGGACAAGTCCTCTGTTTTTGTCTCCTTACATCATGTAAAAAATGTAACAAATGAAAAGTAGTTTGTTACATTTTGTCACATCTTTATTGTTTTGTTACGTTATTTTTGCTGATGTGTCTTTTTCATCTCGTCTTGTTACACTTTTTTACATTTTTTATGTTTTTATTGTCTTTTTCTTCTTGTTACATGTTTTGTCTTGTTAAATCGTTTGTCTCAGTACGTCTGTTGCTTTGATTTTGTTGTGTTACTTATTTTTTGACTTGTTAAATCTTGTACATATTACATATTTGTCATATTTGTCTTGTTACGTTTTTTTTTTTTTTTTTAGTTTTTTGTCTC
>JAJHUR010140634.1:278280-303906 GCA_027495735.1 Lutjanus campechanus | reverse complement strand
TTCAGGATTTATGAGTTCAGTGTCGTCAACAGAAACGACTTCACACTGAATCTACAGAATCAGAACCAATAAATTAACTGTAAAGAATTTTATTTTTCACCTCTGAAATAACGAACAAGGTCGACTCAGTCTGCAGATTAACATCACAGTATAACACACACACACACACACACACACACACACACACACACACACACAGGAAGGAGGTTGTAGACAAACAAACTGCAGCACATTAAGCTGATGCAGACAGATAAACAAACACAGCAGCAGACAGACGGACTGCAGAGATTTTATTCTCAGCTCTGACCTTCACACACACACACACACACACACACACACACACACACACACACTGTATACTATTACTGTTTTATTTTCCCTAATTTATCAAACATAACTTTGATATTTTTTATATGACAGATTATCTTTGATTGATTGATGATGTCTGGCTCTGGTTTGGTTTTTATTCTTTATATTCGTCACATCAGAATAAAACTGTCGACTGTGAACCAGCAGCTTACTTACTGAAACGCTGGCTGACTTCCTGTGATTTCACGCTCTTATTTTAGGATTTTGGGGATTTGGTGGTTGCCTAGCAACACAATTTTAATCCTAATCTACCTGTGGTTCTACCTGCGGTTCTACCTGCCATGTTCTCTGTTTACATTGAGCTTCTGTCTGAAAGTCAGAATGAAAATATCTGCTGGTTCACTCTTAGAAATAACAGTTCTAACTAGAACCAACAGGGTTCTTCGGCTTGTTCCCACAGGAGAACCTTTTCACTTTAAACCCTTTCAGATGGTTCTACTTAGAACCCAAAATAAAGGACTGAACCTAGAAGCATCTGTGAAAGGTTCCACCCAGAACCTCCTATGAGAGGTTCTACAGAGAGAATCCTTCTATGGTGTAATGGTTCCACCTAGAACCCTCTCTGGACGTTCTATTCAGAGTCTTTCCACCTCTAAGGGTGCTAACAAGAACCCACGCAGGGGGTTCTACTGAGAACCCTTTCTTTATTTAGAATTGACATCTGGCAAATAAAAGGTGACGCCTCAGGTGTTCTCAACTCTAAACGTTCTCTCTGTTCTTCTCTCTGTGTTCTGTCTGCAGCTGGAAGAACCACCACCAACGAGGAACTAGAGGACATGTTGGAGAGTGGCAAGCTGGCCATCTTCACCGATGATGTAAGCACCGCACCTGAGCCCGGCTGGCGCTCCGGGTCGCTTTAACCTGCGCCATTCTGCATCCCATCAGCACGGTCCGTGACTGTGGGGATGCAGAATGGCCACGAGGTGCGCTGAGACATCAAGTGAATACGGCCTCTGTCACATGACTGCAGGGGGGGGAGGACGACTGTGAAGCTCTTATTTTGATGGAGTCACCTCATATTATCATTTGCTCCTTCAAATTAAAAGCTCCCATATGTGCAGACGCCACTGCTACTGGCCAAAGCTGAGGTCACATGACCCGGTGTTGTGGTCAGTGGTCAGTTCTGCAGCCGGTAACCAGTGGAGGTCAGCACACACACAGTTTACAGCTGCTGTTAAAGGGATAGTTCGTATTATTGGAAGTGTGGTTGTATGAGGTACTTACATGCCCAGTTTGGAGAAGCAGCTACGCAAATGAAGCCGTTATATCAACCAACCAAACTCCATTGACAAAATCAGTAATTTTACCTCACAGGATACAGGAGCTGCTGGTCTACTGCCGCCTCCGTCCGTTAGTTTCTTTGTGTCATTTTGTGACTTCAGTGTTTGAAAGGGTTCGTTTGGATTCATTAAAGTCTCACAATGACACAAACAAACGAACAGATGGAGGCAGCAGTAGACCAACAACTCCTGTGTTCTGTTACGTAAAATTACTGATTTTCTCAATGGAGTTTGGTTGGTTTGCAGATAGTGCTATTTGGAGTGGTTTCCTGCCTGAAAGTCTGTCTGACAGCAAGGTAAAGTGATGAAAATGTTCTAAATATAGCGTACGCTGCTGAGCCTGTCCACAGCAGGACATTGTTTAGCTTCCTGCACCAGGACTCCTGCTGCTTCTCCAAACCGGAGGCATGCCGACCGTCATCTACTGTAGGTAATACACTGACTGTGGAAAAGTGCCTCATACAACCACACTTCAAAAAATCTGAACTATCCTTTTAAGTTACTCTTTAGTAACATGGAATTCAAAAGTCCTGACCACAGTTTACACCAGAAACTAATCAGCACCTCTAAAAGTACTTACAGCCACTGTAGCTCCATAAACATTTTATTTTGAAGTATTCATGTCACCATAGCTGCCATCTAGTGGGGGCATTGGGTTTATGCCCCCACCACCACCACCACCACCACACACACACATTTGAAAGGACTACTAATAACATCATAGCATGTGCTATAATATTCTTGATATTTAATTTACATGATGAGGCGTAGTGTGCACCAATCGATTTAATTAATTAGCTGACAAGCACAAAGTGCCATGAATTCAGACACCTCTGACCATTAATGCAGTCAGTTCAGTAACTTGTGGCTCGACCTCATAAATTAGACTAAAACAACACGTCTGTCAGCAGCTCTGTGTGCAAACGCTTCAAAAGATTAAACGATGAGGATGCAGAATGAGCGCTGCGCTCTAACGGGCAATAAAATGTGCTGGACGGAGGTTTGCTCTGACATTTAGAATCTCAGACAAAGTGAAGCCCAAAGGTTCAAAAACACTGGATTCAAACTTCATCCAAAATACTTCGGGGTGAAATACTGGCAGAGATGCAGCATTTGATGGATTTACCTCACTGCAGAAAAATGTTGCCAAATGCCAAAAGTTCCTGAAAAATACATCCAATATCTCACACCAAGTGACTGACAGCTTTGCTTTTTAATTCTGAGTGATCATTAGATTTATTAGACTGTTTCTAACATACAGTAGCACTTTGCAGCCTTTTGCTGGAGCTTCTGAACATAAACAGAATATGGAATCTGTCTCAGCTCAATATCATGACTTTGAAAACACCAAATAACTTGTTTAAATAAATTAATTTTGTTAGTTTATAATATGAAGAATTATAAAATATCACTTCCATGAGGCTGTTCAGTCAGACAGCGACAGATCACAGACAATAAATTTTCATCTTTGCAAGCTGTTTATATTATCCTCATTATAATGTTGATTAAAGTTGAAATGTCGCTCTTCTGCCTCACTAATTATTAGTACCACCAGATAATACACTAAAGTGATCAGGTTTTGATTTTTGTTAAATATTTGGCTATAACAGACTGAAGTGTTTTGACAGTATTGCTGAAATCTTACCTTAAAAACAAGTACATTTCTCTGGATAGTGTGCTTAAATTCCCAGGACAGAAAACTCAAATTTTCTGGAAAAATATTAAACCCTGCTCCTCCACACCACATCATCTAACATCACAGAAGCCAACATTTATGCCCTCCAGTGTTTAACCCAAGCTGGTGCCCATGCATGTCACGTTATCATCCACGCCATCAAAAAGCTTTATTAATATTTATAGAGGCCACGGCCACGAGCGAGGAAGGTCAGATAACGTTAGTGTCACGTGAACATAGTGTACGTACTGTTCAGAAATTTAATTTTCAAATATTTCAGTGTCTGTCATCATGACATGATAATCAGAGCCAGAAAATTTACAGAGCTTGGTTTGGGTGGGTGGGTTCGGCTGGGGGGGGGGAGTTGGACTCTTATTTTTTAAATATTTATTTAATTTCTAAAATACTGGCCGTGGCCTTGTCAGCAAACTCGAACCAATTTCTAAGGTCCTTTTTTTGAGGCTGGTCAATGAGACAGAAAAGAGAGAAGTCATGAATACTGACCACTCTTCTACTTTGCCATGTTCTCAATAGCTGTTGAAGCTGCTTCCTGCAAATATTTTTCACATTAAAAGCACATTAAAGGCAGCAAAGTGTTCAAAATAAAAAGTAAATTTTTTTTTAGTTTTTTTGTTTGAAAGGACTCGGAGTGGTGAGTATGACAATCTACAGCTAACCCTACCTGTGGTTATTAGTGTAATTATTATAATATAATTATTATCTATTAATTGATTTGGTATTTACAGTATTGTCTTTCCTCTGCTCCAGTCAGAGGACAGTTTGACTGTAAAGACGCCATTTCTCTTAACTGACTAGTTTGACATTCCTGTGAAGTTAAAAATCAGTTTAACATGATCCCAGATTTCTTGTTGTTTTAAGTTTTTGGCTGCATTTAAATTTTTCTTTTTACACATTTTACTGTTGTTTTTTTTTCATTGGTTTCTTTGAATTTAAACCTTTCATGGTTAAATCATGTTTCGTCTGCAGATCAAAATGGACTCTCAGATGACCAAGCAGGCTCTGAACGAGATCGAGACCCGACACACCGAGATCATCAAGCTGGAAAACAGCATCCGCGAGCTGCACGACATGTTCGTCGACATGGCCATGCTGGTCGAAAGCCAGGTAAGTCACGTGACAAACAGGAAGTTACACGTGTCTACACGTGGGGCGTCGCATGTTAAACTTTGCGATGTGTGTGTGTGTTTTTAGGGAGAGATGATTGACAGAATTGAGTACAACGTGGAACACTCCGTTGACTACGTGGAGCGAGCCGTATCCGACACCAAGAAGGCCGTCAAATACCAGAGCCAGGCCCGCAAGGTAACGTAAAAAACTACGTCTTTTTAGGTGAGAAGACAACTACGCCCCCCAGGAAACATTGCTGCAAGAAACATTTAGTTGTAGAGCGTCAGTCTGTCGCCGTGTTCCCTGAATTACGAGAAATTGTCACAAATCCCAAATCCGGTCCAGTTTTTCCCAAAAATTAACCGTTATAGTAAAAGATAATATGAACAACAGATGAATCAGTGAGAATATTATGATCAAATCACCTTCATGAGACCATTTGTCCAACAGCCTGTTCACCTGAAAATAACAGTCCACTGCTCGGAAGCACCATTGTTCTTGGCTTTGGCCTTAATGTCTTGGTGTATTTCGATGTGAAAATGTGGTTTAAATTGTTCAATTACTAATAAATAACTCCAGAAGATGCTGCAGTTCAAATCTAATTACCAAGCTTCTGAAAGGGGAATGATCGCACTGGAGCCAACATTGTAAATTTACAACACTAGCTTGATGTTAGCCTTTCCTGCTCAGCTTGCCTCGGGGTTAATCCCGTCACTTATCCAGCAGCTGGGGAACAACAGACGAGACTTTTCTTGGAGTTGAGAAGCTGCAGCGTTTATTAATTGACACACTGTAACCTGAACTGTACGTTTACTGCCACACTGACAAACTGACTGCTGAGTTCACTGAATTAAAAAACTGAATCTTTGCCAAAGATACTAATTAATTTTGTTTGGGGATTACTCAGGACTAATTCTGAGAAACAGAAAAGGTATAAATAAAACAAAATATAATAACTCCATTTGTGCAGTTCTTATATTTTGTTTTATTTATACCTTTTCTTTGATTGAATGTGAGTTTACATTATTCCTTCAGCACACCAAATTTATATTGAATTGACTTATGTTGGACTGTTGCCCTGATTTTGCTTTGATTTTTTGTGTTTGGGGTCAGGTAGTTCAAATTTATGAAAAGTAGACAGTAAAATGTTGGATGAAACTTCAGTCTGCTGCAATTAAGTAATGTTATGAACGTGATATAAGTTAAATAAGTTATACCGGGCTGGGATTTTTGAAGCTATGGGCCTTCAGAGCAGTGGCATTTTGTTTTCAGGATAACAGGTTTAAAAACGGGCTTTTGGAACATTTTTGGACTGTTGGGGTTTCGGAATAATAGGTAGTCAGAACAATATGGCACCGTAATCTCAACCAGTTTTCTAGTTAATGTGATGACATTGGGAAAAATGTCCCTAAATGAGCCCTAAAACTCTGCTGTCTCATTCTTTCTCTAACAAACCGTGTGTCTCTCCTGTCACCCTGCAGAAGAAGATCATGATCATCATCTGCTGCGTCATCCTGGGCGTGGTCCTGGCGTCGACCATCGGCGGCACGCTGGGCTTCTAAGACGCTCCGCCACCTGCCGCTGTGACGACCGACACCGACCGACCGTCTGACCGCCAGCAGAGAAGAGAAACACCGACGACAACAACAACACAAAAACTTGAAACACAAATGCAAGACAGATAACCAATCAGCTAGGAAGAGATAACAATCCAATCACAGATAAGAGGAAACACCGCGGGGTTGGGTGGGGTTCAAAAAACAAAGACAAAAAAAAACAATAAAAATGCCATCACATAATAGCAGACTTAAATACATAACGTATACAAAAAGAGGGTACAAATAAACCTACTATTTATTACAGATGTACATGTAAATGTATTGAACATATGAAGAAACACATGGGTTAGCTACCTGTAAAAAACTATGACCTATAATATGACATTTACTTGTTTGTTTGTTTGTTTTGCCTTTTTTTTTTCTTATTTTTTAACAGTTTCTTTCGTTTTTCGAGAGTCTCCGGACAGTGACGGTGACCGCTGCTGGGTGCCGCTTCTGCAGGACGAGCATTCCGGAGCCCGCCTTCATTTGTTCGTTCGTTCCTAACATTTATTTCCTAGTTAGAGGTTCTGGAACTGAGCACGTTCTACAACATCACGGAACACGTTCTCAATAAACGTGCTCGGCTTTCCGGTCAAGTGGACGTTCAAAAGTCTACTCAGCTCCACCAGAACATTCTCGAGCTCCAGAACGCTGCACCGCAGTCCAGAACGGGAGGTTCCGGAATGTTGTCAGAAATTCTGGAATATTCCAGAAAGAATGCTGTCAATATTACTGGAACGTTCCGGAAAGAATGCTGTCAGTATTACTGGAATGTTCCCGTAATAATGTCAACAATGTGGGAATGTTCCGGAACGCCGCCCTGCAGGACGAGCACCCTCTGGCTCTGGTAGAACCAACTTTGTCCCTGTGTTTTTGGGAGGGAGGGACCGACCTCGCTGTTGGCTCAGCCACCTCTTTAGACCACCTCTCATTGGTTGTTCATTCCTGTCATTCACCTCAGTCAGCCTATTAAATTAGCTCAGCCCGGCAAAGCCCGACCTGCCACACGCCATTAAAGGAATGACAAGGACGGAGCGTGACACGCCGCCCACGGAGCTGTTTTTCACAGCCAGCTGATTTGGTTGGGAAAACACTGTGGGGAGGGGAGGGGGGTGTCATTGCAATGTGGCAGGTTTCCACGACAACAACCTCCCCTTCTTGTCACACCTATCCAACCAAAGAGCAGGGGGAGGGAGGGCCTCTGGTTTTCCTGCTGATTCGATTGGCCGGCGGCAGAAAACGTGACATTTGACTGACAGGTGAACGGTGGGAAGCAAGGGGGGGGAGGAGGGGGAGGGTTTAAAGAAGGGGGGGAGGAGACGGACAGTCAATCTATGCAGTTTAGAAAAGAGGAAGACGACTTGTCCCGCCTTCTCCGCCCGGGATAGCCAATGAGGATCGGGGGTTCACGTTACGGCACTGATCGCTGTAGAAATGTTGTAGTGGAGGCCGGGTGTCATCTCCAAGCTGTCACAACTGTTCTTCCGGAAGATTCTAAAAAATGAAGAGAACACATTAAAAAGTAAAGAAGAAAAATAAACTAAAACATAAGAATATAAAACTAACAAACAAGCCAGACAACAAACGAGATGGACAGAAAACCTAGAAAAATCCGCAGATGCTGGCGTGCCCTGGTTACCTGAGTGTCGTGGTAATATCGTTGCTTTTTTTCTTTATTAATGGGGAACGTTTGTTGCTTCGTTGTTCCGTGGTGCTGCTGTTTATAGTGCGTGCGTGACGTGTCCCGTGACGTATCGGCCTGACATCATTTAGCGGTTACTGTTTAGTCCGTATGGTTTGATGCATTTTGCCTGTTTCCTCCCTGCATCCCTCCATCTCCTGCCTGAGTGTGTGTGTGTGTGTGTGGGGACTGTGATCTTTAATTCACTCCATTTATAAATGCCTGAGTTGCACAGGTGCTACTGAACAGGAGAGGCTTTTCCTATTGGTGGATTTTCCTCCATGGAGGGTGGAACATGTGACACACACACATTTACATACATGCACAGCATAGCACATGCATGAACACCGTTTCACTCAGAATCCCCCCTCAACGTTTTAACTTTTCCCGTGTTCCACATCACGCCAGTGCTCGTGTTAGACTGGGTCGCTTAGCATGCTAATAGCGTTAGCTCGTGTTACGTGTAGATTGTGTAGAAGCTGCTTATTGGAGATTGAAGTTTTCTGCTATTTTTGTTTTTAAATGTTAAAGACACTTTCCGTGTGTCCAGACCAGTGTTGAAGAATGAAACTTAAGAAATAAAACGGGACGTGTTAAAAGTTCGTTCTTGACCTTTGAAACAGTAAATTGACAAAGTCTAACGGTCGTCATCAGCAGTTGGACTGATGACGCTTTAAAGTTTTTTGTCTCTCTTGTTAATCTCGGTAGTTTGAAGTGAAGCATTTAACATTTTACAAACGTGTAGCAATATACAGAAAATGAATAAGACCCAAATTCTTGAGAAGTGGGACAAATCATGTTCTGCTAAAATGACAAAACTATAAAAATGATTAATACCAACATTCTAATTCCAATAAAGTGTAAAATGTAATATAATCATCTTTGATTTCCAATCGATTTTTTTTTTTTATGAAAATGTTTCTTAAAAATGATTTAATAAGGCATAAAAAGGGTCAGCTATACCCTCAGGACCCCTGTCTCAGTTCCTGGTGTAAAAAAGGCGGGAAAACCGCTCAAACACGGGTAAACTTTACATTACTAGACAAATCCGTCAAATAATATTGTTATCAGATGTATCAACTCCATAGCCCTTCTAAATCAAAGCTAAATGAGAACTGTAGTTTAAAAATGTGTATTTTCATTAACACTAAGTGAACTCTGAGCAACTTTAAAAAATAAAATGGCTGCTTGCTACGACTATGCTGTGAAATGAAAAAAATGGGACATTTTGTCGACTGTAAGATGATTTTCCATCTGACTGAGTTGACATATGTTGCAAGTTTTAACAGCCAAGAGTTTAATTTTATAAAATATATTTTCTGATATTTTTAAATATTTTTTTTCCCAGTTCTCAAGAATGAGTGATTTACTGTGTATTGGATTGCGTTAGCATTAGCAGGTAGCGGTCTGTCTGCACAAAAATATGTGACATTTTTTACACGAATGAAGTCACGACAGAAATTAACATGCTAAAGTAAAATAGGCTAGTCCTAACTGAGTTTTAAAAAGGTGTTAACCTCAACACTGCTCCAGATCGGGTCAACATACGTGTGCGTTACATTTCAAAACTAGCATGTTGTGTTTCGTTACTGTTAATGTGGTCTGTGTTGAGACGTAAAACAAACGTGTGTGTCGCCCCAAACTGGACACACGGGTGTGTTGGACACAGTATTGTGACTCTGGCTTTAGATTGGGGGGGTGGGTTTAAGGAGATTTGTCCGTGCTCAGGCTCTGTGATATGGAGGTTCGTCTGCCTCCGTTGAGGCCTTTGCCGGATGATCCTGCACCGTTACATCACAATCGCTGTTGAGGTAACAACAACCACAAATACTACCTTCAACTCCACTAAATCAGTCTACACTATACTCTGTGTCAAAGCAATAACGTCAGTTTGTTGTAGTTAAGTTTCAGTTGACAGAAAAAGTGTTAGCTAGCTAGCTCACGGTGTCTAGATTCTGTAGAGTTGCAGAGTCCTTTTGTTAATTTCCTGACAGTTGAAACACTTCAGGGCTCAGACAGATATAAAAAATATCTGCTCTGTTAATAAAAAGCCACTTTGCAGCTCTGTTGCTCTGGACGGCTACACTTCAACAAGCAGCTAACACCACCGGTTGTTTGATGAGTATCATTAGCAAACAATCAAAGCCACGGCGTTCAACACAAGATCACATTAGCTGCTTGTCGCGTCTGGCTGCCAGAGCAACGTGCAGACACGAGAACGTAATCATTGCTTTGTTGAATATGTGTGTTAGCTGTTAGCACCGTTAGTCGTAGATGTTTGTGATGCTGTGTAGTCGCTAGGTGAAATAAAGGGCGAGGATTTTCAGCCTCAGGTTTGGAGAAGAGTGGAGGTGGGAGCTTTTATTTTTACTCTTTGACTTCCCGAAACCAAAACTTAACTTTCTGTGTTCACCAAAGCTTTGCAAACACTCCCAACCCCTCCGAACAGCCAAATCCAATAGATGTTTGTTCAAATTAAGTGTCAGTAGATTTAGAATAATTTACTCAGCTGTTGTGTTGTCAGCGTTCATGGCTAAATCCTGTCTTTATAAGTTATTCTAAGTGGTTTTAGACTGAAGTACAAACACTGAGTCTGTCCACAAACAGATTAAATATCAAATGTTTGATGCACCTGAAGATCAAAGCCAAGTATGCTTGTTTTAACTACATTTCCCAGGTGTCTTTGGACTCTTTTAGGGCTCTGTCAAATCAAACTCAATACACTTTACCTCCACCAATCACAGCGCTTCGTTCATCATAATGTCAGCCACACAACATTTAATTCAGTTACATGTTCTCGATGGTTGATGGTTGTCGAGGTGATGTCACGGTCGTCGCGGTAGTCGTGCGACGGTCAGGCGGTGGATATAAATCAGTGATGTGAGGATGTCGTTGTAGCACCAGCCAGCTTGTTGACACTGATGTTTCTTTGCCGTGTGTGTGTGTGTGTGTGTGCGTGTGTGTGTGTTTTCTGTAAAGTTCTCGTTCCTGTCCGGCAGACATCCATCAGGCCCTGCCGCCATCATGGGAAAGAAAACACGGACAAAACCGTAAACGCAGCGAGGTTACTGTTAATGAAACGACTTTGGTGAAGGTTGGGAGGTTTGTCCGAGTGTTCTGTCCCCATCCGTTCGTCCGTCCATCCGTCCGTCCGTCCTTCTGTCTTCCCTCTGTCCCATTTGTGTTGTAGTTGTTTGGTTGTACAAAAAGACGACGTTGAGGATCGGGAGTCTGCCCCTTCCCCTCCCCAGCAGGCCCCGCCCATCCCGTTGTGTGTAATAATGATAATAATGATAATAAAAAAGGCATGCAAAAGCGTTGTGGAGTTTGCATGATGGTGTTTTTTGTCCCCCACCCCCCAACCTGCCCTCCATGTCGTGCACTTTACCGCTCATCGGACCTGTCTTTGGTTAGCGCATCAGCTAACTACTCGTTCCTATTTAATCTGCATTATTTTTCTTATTTATTTTAAAGTGATACACATCGGCGTTACATGTCGACGTGTGCTTTGTAACATTGTTGAAACAGTTTTAAGGTTAAAGATATTTAAATGAATTCTCAAATACGCCGCCGTCGACTTCAGCCATCCCTCCACCTCCCGCTAGGTTACACGCCGCTGTTACCAGCTGATCTGTGTTTGTTTGCTTCCTGCATTTGTGTTGTTGTGTTGTTGTGGCGGAAATCATCCCCACAAATGTTAATTAGTGTTCTTCAGTATGAAACTTCGACCTGTGGGCGAATAACGTCCTTCCACCCGGCCTTGTGTGTGTGCAGCATGCCTCCCTTCCTCTTCAGTGAAACAAGATTTGGTGCGTGAATGTGTGTGTTCATTTGTGTCGGAGCAGCACGAGTTTGTTTTGATGTGCGAAGCGTCCGATCGCAGGTCCACGGGTTGCAGCCGTTAAATGAATTCCACTTTTTATTTTAAAATTATGACAGATGGAAAGAGATCAGACATATTTATGGACACCATGATCACTGTTATTACTATTATTATTAAAATTATTATATTTATTAAAATTCAAACCAAAGCGTTTTTTGCCCTCCCCTCATGTGTTCTCAAAATGTTCGCCGCTAATATCAAAGAGCACAACGCGAGTCAAGTTTACACTGAGATGTTCGTCACAAATGGTTTAAAAATATATAGAATAAACAAAACATCAAATGCTACCGTACCTACAGAAACAAAAGCCCAGCCCCCCTGCCCACCACCAGCCCTCGCTGCATGTTGGTCAGTCCGCCAATCAAACTGACAAAGCTATCCAATAGTTATCTCACGCCGCAACAACGATGTCTGCCTCCACGCCCGCGTTCCTTTTCTTTTCACCTGTAGATGTTAGTTTGTGGTCTGATTAGTGGAAAAATATGACACGTAATCATCTGTGAAAAAAAGTTAGCATATGTACGCTTTTTCCTCCACTTGAGGCATATACGGAGACAACGGTGGTGCTTTCTTCTTCTATTTATTAATTGCTATTATTCTTGTTATTTTGGTGTCATTTTTTTTCCTCTACAGCTTGTTTATCGGTCTCTGTGTTCACACCACAGGATCAATGCTTCCCTGCAGGTTTGTCGCAGTCGGGTAAATTACGACAAAGCGGCGCTTCGTTGTAATTGTCACGACTGTAACGTCACCACTCGATTATTTTCTGCTGCTTGACTCATTTACTGCACAACCACATGGTCGACATAAACACTCAAACATTTTGAGATTCATAGGAAAGGAAAGCTGGCTCACGAGTTTACCAGCTAACGTTATGCCTTTATTATCATCCTGACTCATGTTCGTGCTTGTCTTTTCTGCGCCCAGGTGTTATTTCTTCTTGAATCAATCAGTATAAAATAACACATCTGTCCTGGCAGCTGCGTTAGCTCCTTCCAGGAGCAGGTAGCTTAGCATTTAATTAAAGAAATCTGTTACAAATGGTTTTACAAGAACCATTTTTGTTGAGCATCTGCAGTGGAGAAAAGATTGAGGACTGACAAACATCATCTAGAATCCAGCGCTTGCTAGCTAGCTAGCCAGCTAGCTCCCATAAACCTACAGCAAGCATTGTCCTGTGTGTGAAAAAGGACTGCAGCCTTGTCAACTGAAGTCACATATATAGGGAAGAATATATATATAAATCTTACACCAACATACTGCATTTCTATGCCTGTATGTGTGTGGCTGCGTAGCCACAAACTGCTTCTGTTGGCTGTGTACAGTTTTTGTCAGAGCAGGGTACAGAAAGCAGAAAAAAATCATCTGGAGAGAGTTTGGGTGCGACGCCAAGACTCCAAAGATTGACTTACCGTTAGCTGTTAGCCGTTAGCTTGTGCGTAGAAGTAACTTGGCGTATTGTTTCACTGAAAAATGACTTGTAGTTCCCGTAGTTTGAGGTCATTTTAACACACAAAAGGTGTGTGTGAGCTCAATACGCCGTTGGGTTACTTCTGCTCATGAATTTTTTTCAGTGTGAACCAGCAGCACGACGTCTGCAGACGGGCGTCTGTCTTCCACGTTTGTACTCAACAGACGCCGAGTTCAGAGGATCCGAGTCAGTCGTGCTTTTTTGTTCCTCCGCTGTCGGACGATCAAACTCTCCTCCGCGATGGTTTTTGTCTTCCTGAAACAATTTTCACAAACCAAAACCTGTTCGGTGCCCTGCTCTGGATGATGCTGAAATGAAAATGTTTGTTTTTTTGTTTGATCTGCGACTTGATATTAATTGTTGTTTCGGGATTTTTTTTTTAAATGTGAAGCTCCACCCATACGTCTTTCTGCTCTCTTCATCGTACGAGACAGTATTTCAGTTTGTATCAGTGTTTTTTCCCTAGTGGGAGGGGTGGGATGAGTCAGGGGGAGGGGCCATGAAGACAGACCACGCCCACATGGTCTCTGCCATAGCAAGTAGGAAAGACACTTAAATAACATTGTTATTATCATTATTATTATTATGATTATTATTATTATTATTACCATAAATGACAAATAAAAATGCAGTAAACATTTGCAAAAACCCAGAAGGAGAACGAACGGCTTCACACAAAGTGATCAAACTAACATAAAATCTTTAAAAAAGGGAGGTTATGACGATTCTATAATAGCAATGATTTAAAGAAGTACAAAAGGAGTTATGTTATCATAAATAATAGTAGTAATATTGAATATTGAATGCTCGCAATTTTGTCAAACTGAAACTGGATTCTTTGTGTTATGTAATTATTGTAAATAACTTCAAAGAGAGAAAAAATGACTTGCATGTCTATGTATAAATCTACTGAGATATCTATTCCTGTCAAAGTTGACAAGTAGTTCGAACTCTGTCCTTTTTTGCCTCTTTTGCTTCCCGCTTAAACATCACTGGTCCTCAGCTCCGCCCCTCAGCCCGCCCGCCCGCCCGCCCCGACAGCCATCTTATTCTTTCTGTGCGGCTGAGAGACGACAGCAGAGAGACAGAGAAACATCTTCCAGCGTCCTTGTCCGCCATATTCAGTTCAGACGCCGCGTTTACACCAGGAAAACGTCTGACAGTGTTCTCGCTCGCCGAGACGCTCTGTCGGACGATCTTTATATTGTTTAGGTTTGTTTTTTTTTTGTTTTTCGCCTTCATGGTGTAAATGCAGCCACAACCACACCTCCGTCCATCACCCCAGTTCCAGAGGCTCCACCCACTGGCCCCTCTGATGAAAGTGCTTCCCTCCATATTAGGAAAATTAACCCCGCCTCCAGGGCTTTCCAGGCCACACCCCCGATCACTTCAGAAGCCCTGTTAGCGGGTTTCCGAACTCTCTCTCTCTCTGTCTGACTCTGTGTCTCTCAACCGCAGCCAGTTAGCCAAACAACTTAGCTAAAACGCCGTCTCCTCACCTGCACGTTTCCCCAGAGATTAGCCTGGGCCAGATCCTGAAATGCAAGCACCCAGCTAGCATCCAGCTAGCACAAGCTAGCGAGGAAAAATTAATCTGACTTTTAAGATTCATCCAGAAAATTGAGATCTTCAAGAGCTTTTCAGTCAGCTGCTGCAGAGTCTTTGTCTCGATGTGAGACCACAATCTGACCCCGTCAGTGGAACCACAGCAACATCTGGGTCCCTTTCACCAGAAGCATGTTTAAGCTAACGTCATCTTAGCCCCATTGTAAGAAAGATCGCTAGCTTTAAAATGCTTGTGGGACAAATGTGTTTCTGTGACGTACCTCAGAACACCACCACAGTCTTCCTCCGACGTGGCTGTCCCATCGTCCAGTTCCTGGAGAAGGTCGGAGCTTCGGTTTCTCAAAAGCGTCAAAGGGCAAAAAGATCACACGAAGGTCAAATTTAAAACTTTGGATCTCAAACTGTTTGCAGCAAACAGACGGTTTCACCTGGTCAGACTTGTGAAAGTAGTTCCGGTTCGGGCGGAGTGCATCTTTTGCCTTTGACGGGTTTGAGGAACGCGGTCCTCCCAGAGTCGCCACCTAATCTCCGGCCCGGTCTCTTGCCTCACACAGGCCACCGTAACAAAGCGTGCAATATTCAGAGAAACAAGGGCTTTCTTTCTCATGCAGAGGCGTTCAGGCCCGGCCGCTCGGCTCAGACCTCCTGCAGGAACAAAATTTAAGACGCCACAAAAAAAACAACAACAAAAAAAACAAACAAACCCCGACCTTCTGGAGCGTCTGTAAAGATGGACGGCTCTTGAGACACCCGAGGTTTCTCAGCGAACAACTAGAGGAAGAGGCTTTCTCTCTCTCGGGGGGGAAACGGCAGGCAGGAGACGTGAGGTTAGAAAAAATATTTCCACAAATTTGAAAAACACGGAGACAAAAAAAGAGGACAGGGTCATCGCTCTTCAGACGCAACTTTGACCGGAAATGCAACTTGTGTCCCGTTTTTTTTGTGTGTGTATGTGTGCGTAGCGTAATGTAAAAGCGATCTGTCCCCCCCCCCCCCCCCCCCCCCCCCCCCCCCCCCCCCCCCCCCCCCCCCCCTCCCTGCCCCTCCCTTCTCTGCCCACCCCCCTCTAAAAACAAACACCCCCCCCTCCCCCTCCCACCCCCACCCTCCACCCGCCCCTGCAGCCCGTCTCCCCCCTCCTCCCCCCCACTCTCGTACTGCTGTTGGCTGTTCTGTTTAGTTCATGTGACGTGCCAGTATTCCCCCCACCCCCCACCCCCCCCTACTTTACCCATCTGCCCCCCTCTTCCACCCCCTCCCTCCCCCCACTCTCTCCCCCCACCCTTCTCTCTCTCTCTTGCTCTCTCTCTCTCCTCCTCCTCCCCCTCTCTCTCTCTCTTCATGGATCTTTAAGATGACAACTCTATGCAGATGCTGTCTTTTATAAGTGTGTCAAAATTTTAATTTAAAATAAAAACTTAAAAAAAAACAAACCCTGACAGACATATTGAAATGATAACAAAAAATGAATAAAGAAAAGGATTGTTCAGTGTACTTCTGTCGCCTGGTCGCATCTTTATTGCTTTGTGTCTTTTTAATCACTTTCACATCGAATCATCACTTTCAGATCATCACAGATTTTTCCAAAGAAGTAAAACATAAATAAAATCAGAACGCAGTGATTTGCAAAAACTTTTTGACGTCTGTTAAATTAGCAGTTGGGCAGATTTTGTCAGAGAAAATTTCACTTTGTGGTCCAAACGTGAAGTTTTTAACTAAAAACAGCTCAGACGTCCTCATTTTTAAAAAAATAAAATATTTTCTCTTCTTGTGTTTGATGTTAAATCTGATCTGTGCAGTTTAAATCTGAGACAAAACTTTTTTTTTTAAAGGTTGACGTAGATTTATTCATTCATTTATTTTATAAAAGGTCATTTTAATCCTGCTGGTTTGAGACAAACTGCAGTTCCACAGAAGTCGGGATGTTGTTTAAAATAAAAATATAATCAGAACGCAATGATTTGTAAAAACGTTTCGACTTTTATAAAAACTGAATCCAGAATGAAGACAAAATATTTCATGTTCAAACTGATAAAAAAAACGAAACCTGACCTTCAGTCGACATGATGATGAGGAGACTGAATCTTCATTCTGGGCTGAACTCACTAAAACATTATTCACAGTCAGCTGTCAACCTGATTTTTATTCAATTAAATGGTTGTAATTGAAAATATTGAATTATTAATGATTATTGACTCAGTTACTTAAATTAAAAACATAATTGTAAAAATGTTTTCTAAGAAGAAAAGTAAATTATCTCAGGAGTTTGATTTCCTCGAAACTTTTCTCTGCTTTCTTGTTTTTTCAGACTTTAATTTGATCCGAGTGTAAAAAACAAAAAGCTGAGAAAACTCAATAACGAATAATAGTTAATAATTTAATATTTTAAATTAAAACCATTTAATTTTCAAGCTTGTTAGCAACTTTTAAAAACCTGTAACTTACTGAATGTAAAATCATTTTTCCAGAAAGAAACAGCTGATTAATAAACGTCTGCTGCCTGATGAGACGAAAAAATCAAACTTGTGCAGCAGCAGCAGGTGTAGAAACGTGATTTATTGATTATTATTGATTATAAAAACACAGAATAAAGTGAGAGAAGCCACCAAACAGCAGACACACACACACACACACACTCACACACACACTGTAAAAACTGAGGAAAAGATGTTTTTTAATTCTCGGTGGTTCGAGTCCTGAAGGTTTTTTCTTCTTGTTTAACAGAAAAAAATGAGATTAAAGTTAATTATTAACCCTGAAAAAAATCAAACATCTCACTTAATGAAGTAACTGTTGTTTTCTTTATAATATCGATGAGTTGTCAAGTATTGATTAACTGATCGATTGATCAGGATTATTAGATGATCTGTTTTGTTGTTGGTGAGTTAGAAAAGTCAAGAAAAGTAAAAAGATTCATCTGAAGTTTTTGTTTGTTTGAGTAAAATATCTGAGAGTCAATAATCAAATCTGTTTATTTATTATTTTATTAACAACATTGTTGTTTTTCCTCAAAGCAAAAAATGAAAAAACTTTTCTTTCAAAGAAAGAAACAAATATGGAGTCACATGACCTTTTATCACCGATTATTCCAACTCAGACATAAGTTGTGAAAAAGTTTTACCACCTTATTATGTTTTGTTGAGATAATTTACTTTTAGAAACTCTAAAACATTTGTTTTTCATAAATTGTTGAGGTTTCAGTGAATAAATGTTCATGATTTAATATTTTCAGTTGCAGCTGTTTAATTTTCAAACTCAGGTTCTCAGCAAGAAAAGTAAATAATCTCAACAAAAGATTAAAGGTCAGCAAACATTTTCTTCATTTATTTCAGTTTGTGTTTTTTACAGTGATGTTCTAAATCTGATTTATTTTTATATTTGATCATTGTTAATGTTATTAGTGATTGATTTTAATTTTCTGCAGCTGTGAGGCACTTTGTAAAACTTAGTGATAAATACTATTCTTACTCTTATTATTATCATGATTATTATCATTATTATTATCAGTTAATCCCTCCAGTAATAAACTGTGTAAATGAGTTGAAATAAATTCATTCATGCAGTTTCTTATGTAGAAATTTTTAAAATAATAAACAGAGTTTGGTGTCTGTCTGTTTGGTGGTGGAGGGCACTAGGACCCAGCGGAGCAGTGGCTCTGATTGAGCACCTTCACCTGAGCAGGTGAGTGAACTCAGGTGTGAACTGATCTGATCTGCAGCTCATTCAGGCGTCTCTGCAGCTCCGACAGGTAAGAACAGAAACGTCTTCTTGATTTTGGGTGAACTGATCCTTTAAAATCAGCCGACAGACATAAAGTTTAATATTTAAAAAGTTCTGCTCACTTTCTCAAACAGCAGGAGACTGTGTGTTTGTTGGGGACTATTTTCAGCTGCGGATGAATCCACATTTGTGGCGGCAGGACGACGTCTGTCGTCATGTCGTCACTAAACTTTAGAGTTTTTTAGTCAAACAAAATGTTTCCAACATTTCATCTTTTCTGCTTCAGACAAACTTTAATCTTTGAGTTTGAGGGTTCGGCTCACAGTGAGCTGCACTGATTCGTCTTTTTTAGTGCCTGAAAAATTAAACTGGTTTAATTGAAAATATTAAAATTTTAACATTTTCTTTCACTTCACTGAATTTACTCATTTTTTTAAAAAGCAATGTTTTTAAAAAGTTTCACAAACTAATGTTTTGTTGAGATAATTTATTCTTTAGATTAAATTAAATTAAATCTTTGAGTTTCAGAAACCTCAGAAAAATATTTTTCAGCAGTTGTTGAGTAAGTGAAGGTGAATAATAATTAATAACTTAATATTTTTTTTATTAAAACCATTTAATTTTCAAGAAGCACCTAAATAACAAATCAGGTTCACGGCAAATAGAAATAATTTTTTTATGTTTTATAAAACCTAAAGATTAACTTTTATCCAGAAGAGGAAAGAAAATCATCTCAACAAAAGATTTTAGGTCGGAAAAACTTTTCTTTTTTAACTTTATTCCAAAACTTAAAGTTTTGAGTTGAGCTCAAAATTCAAAACTCTGCTGCAGTTAGTTATTTTGAGTTGTCTCAACGTTTTTTTCCCACAAATTTAAGACAAAAATAATAAAGAGACGATTCAAATAAAATCCATAAGAAAATCAAGAGAAGCTTTAAGATTTAAAAGATGATGCTGAGTTCTAAAATAGTTTTTTAAACTCCAGATTCTCTTACAAATATATTTAACTTCCTCTATTACAGGGTTTGTACAATATTTCATTTTCATTTGTGGTTAAAGTCGTTTATTGAATCTTTTCCTTGCAGTGTTTTTCGTTCATGTAGTTCAACAATAAAACTTCATCTCGTCTTAAAAATAAACCTCATCATTTTCTCAAAAGTTTGAGTTTGACTCAAAACTCAAGAAGTTAGACAGACTGTTGTTTTTTTTTTACAGTGCAGTAATTTTCTTTTATTAAAACTTCTGGAGGACGATAAGAACCACCAAGAAGAAAAAGTTCAAATGATTCTGATCCAAAGTGTTTCAGCTGCTCGTTCGTTAACTTCAGATCATAACGAGTAGAAATAAAACATCGTCTACAGTTTTTTTTTTCTATAAAAGTTCATAAGGAGGTTATGATACAGACGTACAGTAACGACACATCATCAAACAGCACCAAGAGATTACTGCTACGTTTCTACACGTCGCTTTCCTACTGCACCATTTTGCATCCCCAGCTCACAGCCGTTATTACGATGAAATATTAAATCTGTCGCAGCTCCAGAAACATGAAGGAACTTTTTACTGAATTATGTCTGAAAATCACAAAATCAAAGTTTTTCAGGAGTGAACGAAGCCGTCAGAGCCTGAACACACAAAAATCAAACGTTTTCTATAATTACTCATAAAATCTCATCATGACGTGAAACAGATTTCATACGAGACCGTCTCGTTCATGCAGTTTAATTTCAGCATGAAAACATTTTCTTATAATTATGAAAATGACTCAGATTTCTTCTAAAGATTCAGATCTCATAAGTTTAAAACTTTCTCATAATTCAGAAAGACACGTTTTTTTAAAGTGTTTATTATATTATAAGGTTTTTAGTAGTTAGGAAGATTATAAAAGTTGTCACAATTCAGAGTTTGGAGAAAATAAGATAATTACAAGAAAACGTTCTCATTTTAATGAATATTGACTTAATTTCCTCTAATGAAGAGATTTATATTTATAATTACAAGATCTGTGTCTGGTGATTATGAGAACATTTTGTTCTGTAAATATTCCTCATAATTACAGAACCTCAGAATTATGAGAGAATATTTTATTTCATTTTTTTTTTTTATCTTAGATGATGAGAAAACATTTCCAGAATTCCAAAACAGTATTTAATCATTATAGAAATTTTATGAGCCTCAGAAAATGTTCTTATATTATCAGGTGACTGTGTCTAATTTCTCAGTTATTATGAAAATTCACAGAATTCTGATTAAATTTGACAGATTTCTCATGAAGATGCAGATTTTGCAGAATTATAAAACTGTGCTCATAATTTTTTTAAAATTTCCCCCCAAAGTTTTCTTGTTCTTTTCTTTGAGGATAACGATAAAAAACAAACTCAATGTTTTCTAATATGAGATCTTTAGTTTTTCATAACTGCAGAATCTCATAATTATGAGGAAAGATTTTAAAGTTAAAATAAAACAATATAATAATAATAATGACCAGACACATTTTGTAATTATGAAATCATTTTCTTATAAGATGGATTCTTGTTTTCTGATGATCGTAGATCAGAAAACATTTTCATATTTACAAGATTCAACATTTTCTAGATGAAAGTTTCCATAACTGTGAGATTCAGATTTCACAATCTGGAGAAAATAAGATGATTTTAATAATTATTAATTATTTATTTTCACAAATATTTGCAGATGACTGCATCTAATTTTGTCATAATCATCAGAATTAGAGAAAAATTGATTTTGTGATCTCAGTTTTGTTTGAGAAACATGAAAACGTACGGCGCCGCAGGTTTGAGGAAGGGACACAAAATGGCTGCCACAACGGCTGCAGCTGCTCGTCACTGATTGGACGATTCGTGTCCTCGGTGTGACGGCAGCTGCAGCTTGTGACCAAATGAAAGCAGAAGACAAACAATCATCATCACATCAGAACTTTTATAAAAACTCTACGTGTCCTCGAACTACCTGCACATGTCCGTCCTCAGACAGAGTCCGAAAACACAAGCGCCGAAAAATAACCAGCGAAGACGCAGATAGAAGGTGAAGGAGAACCATGAAGGAGAACTGTGATGGAGAACCATGAAGGAGAACCATGATGGAGAACCATGATGGAGAACCATGATGCTCTGAGCTCGTGTGATGCTGGTCGACAGGCTGCTGGCGAGTTTCTTCAGAGACGAACCTGCTCGGCTCCCGACAGAGAAAATCCAGGATGATTCGAGTCTCGCAGACGGTTTTTAAATCAGAACGTCGTCTCGTAGGAAAGTTTATGGAAGCTCATTAACACAATCCGAGGAAGAAAAAATCCACCGACTTCAAGTTTTTGTTTAAAATGATTATGAAGTGTTATTTTTCCTCATAATAATATTTTGATTCTCATAATTTAGAGAAGTTTTGTGAGGAAAACCCTGATTCCAAAGAAAAAGTAAAAGTTTGAGGGTTTTTCACAGTTATTACTCACTCCCTCATAGTTATGAGAAAGTTAAGGTAATAAATTGATCTATAAGAGGCCGTGTCAAAGAGCTGTACACTGTAAAAACAGAAAAAGTTTCAGTCTGCAATAGATTTTTGAGTTTTGAGCCAAACTCAAATTCTTCATTTTTATTTAAAAAGTTTTACCAACAACTGATCTTTTGTTGAGATAATTTACTTTTCTTCTTTACATAAAATTAAAGGTTTGAATTTTAGAAACTCAAAACAATCAGTAATCAGGTTCAGTGTCACCAATTTTTTTTAATTTTTGTTTCTAAAACTCAAAAGATTCAAATTCATCTAAAGAAGAAAAGTAAATTATATCAACCAAAGATTATAGGTTTGTTTATTTTTTCTATTTTTATTTTTCTCCATTTCTTTAAAGTTTTTCAAAATAAAAATCTATTATAGGATGTTGCCTTAAAATTTAAAGTCATCTCAACTATTTTTTTTTACAGTGTACAAACATTTAAACTTTATAAGATTGAATCAAAGAAAATGTGAATAATTTGTTTATTTTAATTTTATTTCTCACAATTACAAGAAACTGAGTCTTAATTATGGGAAAGTTTTAATAATTAAACATATGTGGTAGATTTTTTTCCTCACTGGACACTAATGTGCTTCCATACAACCGACTGAAGAGCAACAGAAACGTTCTGATTGGCTCTGAGTGGTGATGATGCAGGTGAACTGAGGCTGCGTCGTCCAACCGCTGCAGAGACTCTGAGAACCTAAAACACGGCGTGAAGAACCGCACGTTCTGCCGCTCTGATCCACCTTTAATGTTCCGTTAAAGTTCTTTAAACACGTCCACAGGAGGAGTCGACATGTGACTCACAACAAGAGTTCACAGGTTTGATTCCCGTCAGCGCAGCTCTTTTTTTCTTCTTTTTTTTTTGGCTGACCTGAAGGCATCTGAACACCCACAAAAGTACTGTTTCCTGTCAGCGTCACATTTTACACATCAGAAGTCTGAACGTCAACAAAAAAACACAAAGTCTCGTTTTTCGTGTCGACGTCCTGCAGGTCTGCTCGTCTTCAGTTTGTCACAAGTTTCATGTTTCTGTGAAAAGAGACACTGAGGAGTCGAACGATGACCCTGAACACATCACCGAGGCTGTCAGCTGACCCTGAACACATCACAGAAGCCTTCAGCTGACCCTGAACACATCACAGAAGCCTTCAGCTGACCCTGAACACATCACAGAGGCCGTCAGCTGACCCTGAACACATCACTGTCAGTCTCATTAAAGGCTCGGTTACTGTCTGATTTAAAAAGTCTGAGCATCGTTTATCCTCAAAACTCAGAGAACAGACAGGATATTTATGTTTCCATGACAACAGCGCTTCAGTTTCCAGAAACTTTCTGGGAAACGTGGAGGAGAAAAAGTTTGGAAATGTCTTTTAAAAAAAGGACGCTGGAACTGGAAACTGAATTATTAAGTGGAAAATTATCACTCCTGAACACATCACGCTGAAACTTCAATAATTTATAAAAATTAAAATATTTAATCTCGTCAACCATCAGCCTGAATTCATGTGGTTTGATGTCTCGTATCTGAAATCTGCAGAAGATTCAAGAACTTTACAAACTCAGAAAGAAATACGCGATTTATATAAACACAAAAATCTTCAAAGTTTGATTTTTTCAGATTTGCTGCTTGAACTGATGTATTTAATGATTAGTTTATTTATCAGAGATAAATAAAATGATTTAAATGCACCAGAGTTCAGCCAAAATACTGTTTTTCTTATTTTCTGTAGTGTCTGTACAGATGTTGTTCTAAAAAGATCAGAAGATTCAAATTACGAAAAGAAAAGAAAAGAAAAATCCCAAAACATAAAATCTAGTTGCTCAAATTTGGTCAACGAACTTTAAAAAAAGAAAAAGAAAAGAAATCAAACTTGAAGATTTGAGCTCTTAATCATAATCTGTTAAATCTGGATTGATCAGAAAAGTCACATGATCTGGGAAACAAAACAAAACAAACAATAACATTCAGAGTCTGTAAACATGATAAAACAAACAAAAAAAAGAACTACATAAAAACGTGTCGTCATAAATGAAGTAAATCCTACCGATCGACTGTTTGACTTATTTATACATTAACCAATCAGGTTTTTGTTTTTCTCTTAACACTACAATACCCATGAGCCTCAGCTGCTGCTGAAGTCGGAGGTGTAAAATTCAAAATGTTGAATTTGAGAACAGAAATGTCGACCAAATCAGTGTAAACATATCTCGCTGTTAAAGGAGGACACAGCAGAGAGTGAAGCTCTGTGATTGGCTGTTAGTAAGTGAAATGCATCCTGGGACATGAGGGACATGAGCGAAATCTCACTTCTCACGTTACATTTTGAGCTTCTGTAAATTTCAAAGAGGAGAACTCAGAGCAGCTGAATTCAGGTTGATGGTTTTCAGGTCAAATATTTCAGTGATATAAATAATTCAGACTCGACGTGACGTCTTCAGGTCAAACGTCTCCGTCAGGTGTCCCGCCGCTCCACTCGTCCTGCAGGCGTCCTCAGGAGACGACATGTTTGTCCAAACTGTTTGAGGACCTCAGGAGGAGCGGGGGTCGTGACGTTTAGCTGAACGGTCTGGAGGAGACGGCGAGGAAGGCCGAGGACCTCCCTCTGGACAGTGGCGGACCCCGCCAGTGCACCTTCATGTGGTGTCTCAGGTTGGAGCGGGACGAGAAGTGCTTGTCGCACTGCTGGCAGGAGAACGGCTTCTCCTTGGTGTGGATGCGGCGGTGACAGACGAGCGCCGTGGACACCCGGAACGACTTTCCGCAGTCGGGGCACTGGTAGCGTTTGGGCTCGGTGTGGATCCGGCGGTGGTTCTTGAGGGACATCAGGTTGGGGAACTCCTTCTGGCAGGAGTTGCAGAAGTAGGTTCCGGTCTTGTGGCTGTTCTTGTGGTTGAGCAGCGAGCTGGCGTGGCGGTAAGAGCGACCGCACTGACCGCAGACGAAGCTCCTGGAGCTGCTGCTGGTCGAATCCGCCGGACTCAGATCTGAGAGGAGACAGACACCAGGGTTCAGTTCAGATGGACACACAGGGACTGATTCAGAGGACGTCCTGGGACCAGGTCTCACCAACAGACGTATAAATACCACACCAACGTCTTCAGTCATTTCACGTGTTTACACAACGCCATCGATGCTTTCCACGTGTCACATCACGCCGTTTCGTCTGTCCTGACTGACACGGAGACAACATGTCCTTTTATGTACGAATGTCATCGAGGGGGACGTAATATAAAGAGAGACAAAGTCCCAAGAAACAGGAATTTTACCCAGGAGACACAGGTTCCTGTCCTGTATGGCACCAAAAGACAACGTTATCTTATTTATATTAACGTACGTAACTTAACTCACATTACGTACAACTTACGCTACGTCGATAACTTAACTTTAAATCACATACGTAGTCTAACTCACATCACGTACAACTACGCTACGTCAATAACTTAACTTTAAATCACATACGTAGTCTAACTCGCATCACGTACAACTTACGCTACGTCGATAACTTAACTTTAAATCACATACGTAATCTAACTCACATCACGTACAACTTAACGTAACTAACTAATATACTTTAATCTGAACTATATTCTTGTTGTAAATCTAGTTTTGGTGCCAAAACCAACCAAAGTGCAACAGTTTCACAACATTAACTATGATGAAGATCGTCATGACAACGATGGTCACCTGACTGTTGTTGTCAGGCCCAAAACTCTGGACTGAACGGCGCTGAATGACACG
>JAJHUR010140634.1:229264-262106 GCA_027495735.1 Lutjanus campechanus | reverse complement strand
GGTCCAGAGAAGTCTGCAGTGTTTCTGGATGTTGTTATTTGTCTTCAGTCTTGTTCCTTACGTGCAGAGATTTCTCTGGATTCTCTGAATCTTTTCATGATATTATGGATTGTAGATGGTGAAATCTATAAATTCCTGCAGTTTTCTGTTGACAAATGTTCTGAAACAGTTTTTCACAAAGTGGTGAATCTGACCCCATCATGCTGGTGAACCACTGAGTCTTTCCAGGACGCCCCTTTAATACCCAACCATGATCCTGTCACCTGTTACAAACAGCTGTTTTTAAAATGTTTTTGATCCTGAACCAACTTTTTTGAAACATGTTGCAGCATCAAATTCAGAATGAATGAATGAATTACAAAAAAACAACAAATTTAATCAGTTTGAACATTAAATATCTCGTCTTTTTACTGTTTTCAGTTGAACAGATGTTTTTGTGAATCATTGCATTCTGTTTTCATTTATTTTTTTCCAACATCCCAACTTCTTTGGAACTGGGGTTTGTAGAAAACCAGGTTATTTGGGGTAAAAAAAAACAAAAAAAAACCTTATTAATAGATTAATCAATAGATGCATTTAACACTTCAACTTCTTTAAAAAACATTTTTCTCAAAGAGGAATCTGGTTTTTATCTTTAAAAAAAAAAGAACCAAAACACAAAGAAAAGTTGTTTCTGATTTAAACTCTGCACAGATCAGATTAACACCAAATACAAGAAGAGAAACATGGAGAAGATATTTTATGATTCAAAAAAGCTGAAAACCTGAAATAATCATGAAAATCTGAGCTGTTTTCAGTTTTTAAAAAAACGTCATGTTTGGACCACAGAGTGTCTCATGTCCCCCAACCAGCAGACAATAGATTCATCCAGTGGCAACACTTCAAAAGTTATGCAGAAATTATGCACAAAAAACAGACCTGGCAACCCTGATTTTAATGAATCTTCATGCAAATACTAAACTCTAAACTCTATGAGATCAATTTTCACAAACCATTATTTTATTTATTCAGATAAATGCTAATTTTTGGATAATTTTCCTGTTTGATTCCACTCTGCACGTCTGCAGCCTCCAGCAGCAGCGTTTACGTTGACTTGGTCAGATTTTGCTGGTTTGGTTTTGCTTTCCTCGCTCAGTGACGTGTGATAAGTTTCTGTTCTGTCTGTCTTTATAATCGCGAGTCTGCACAGGGTCTTTTATTTTGAAAATTGATTGGCTTCTCTGTTTGAAAAGTCCCTTGAACCTGCATTCTTTCTAATGTCCAGCAGGGGGCAGCGACTGCTACGTGTGTTCTGCCATCTTGTGGCGCCGCCATTGCTGTGGTGACACGCCGAGTCCGTCACTCTGCTGGTTGTCTCGACTCTCGTGAGATTTTGACTGTGGTTCTTCCCGACTTCCTAGACATTGTTGTCAAAAGTAAGTAAGTAAAGTAAATGTAAAAGTAGAAAATTGTAAATTTTGTATGACGGCTCGTATTCATTCGTGTTCGTACTGCAGCGACGGCGGCTTGTTAACTTCTGGTACTTTGCCGGATTCGTCTACAGACCCTTTAAACAGCCGACGTCACTGAAAAGCTGCAGCGCACATTTCAGCCACAGATACAGACTGAAGCTGAAAATGTTGAATTAAACCTTTTATTTTTCTAAGCCGGTTGTTGCGTAAACGATACGTCAGAATCAATATTCCGCTGCTCGACTTAAGTTGCACAGAATTCCGTCAGGATCACGACCGTTTCAGAGCGATCGGCGGCATCAAGCTTATTAAACATGCGGCCTGGACTGAAACTGTGCGCACTTTTTGCTTATTGGTGACAAACTGTAAGAGGGTCTAATGCAAAAATGAGCCACACATGAATGGTACCCAGCCCGACCAGCTGTTCCTAATAAAGTGAACAGGAAGTTAACAGTAAAGTGTTGAAGGAGTGAAAACACTGACCTCACTGGGTTTTGTTTTCAGCTATTTATTTTCAGTACTCAGCAGTAAGGGTTATAGTATATGGACAAGTTTTTCTGTTAAGAAATGAATTATCAAAACATAGTTTATAAAAGTGTATAGTAAGCATTACATATATATGCATGGAAACAAAAGTTAGACTTCAAAACAAAAAAGGGGGTTATAGTTGTTCCAAACCAATCGTTTTTCTTCTTCTTCTTCTTCTTCTTCTCTAAAAACTACTTGAAATGCAGGCGGGAAAGTGTCCACTCAGAAAACCAAAAATCAAACATGGTGGAGGAAGAAAAATGCAAAAATAAAAATAGAGAATGTACAGTTATTATTTCTGTGTTCTAGATCAAGATCACATCGACTCCTACAGCACTTGACGGTCACTGCACGGCTTTGACTTTTTGTCTTTTTTCTTTTTTTAAAACTAGCACCAGTGCTCCTGAAAACGCTGACAAACGGTGGTTTTTCAAACACACACAGAGGCTTCCAAATAGTCATAGAACGCAATTAAATATAAGGAAAACAAAATGACACCAATAAATACAGGAGGTTACCATAAAAGTGTAACATAAAAAAAAAGGTTTTCAAATGATGAGGACTGAATGCACTCCAAATAAAGAGGAGAATCACCGAGTCGTCCCTTTTCAACGTGAGTTTGATTCTTGTGAGACAGGAAGTAGGAGGAGGGAGGGGAGGAGGGAGGGAGGGAGGGAGGGGGAGGGGTCAGTCAAACTCGGAGGAGAGATAAATATGGAAGCAAGGGATGATGGGAAGGCTCGACTGAGAAAGACCGTCACAACATCACTTGGTAAAAGGCAAGAAAAACACGTTTCCATCATGTTGGTGTGGTTACAGTTCCTTAAATGTTCAGTAGAGTCCATCAGTAGAGTCCATCATCTCCACAGAACAGGGGCATTGTGGGTAGAGGGGGGGTGTTTTACATCAACACAGCTCTAAACTCACACATCCTAAAGACTAGCGCCGTCCATTACAAGTGTTAATAATAATAATAATAATAATAATAATAATGATAATATAAATAAATGCATTACTACAATGATCTGTCGTCTTTTTTCCTTCTTATAAAAGAGGTACTGTAGAGAATACAGTCAGAAGTACGATTACAATACAGGATCAAACAGAACAGAACCGTGTCGGCTCAGGCCGATCAATATACACCTTTAACTCTGTTTTTACTTTCCCACGTGGTTTCTTTCTCCAATTTTTTTTTTTCCAACCTGCAGCCACATTCAGCTGGTTGTACAGTGAACCTGCGAGACGGAGATCAGGGCGCGACGCTGTCAAAGACAACGGATTCATCATGTGATCACGCGCACAGATTCAAAGACGGCAGACGTCCGGCCTCTAATCGGGGCCGTCACGACTCTCTTTTGATTTTAACGTCACGATTTGATTCGATTTGAACATTTTTCAGCATCGATCAGGAAGTTCATCACAACAACTCAACCAATCACTGAGTTTTTTTTTTTTCAGTTGCTGCAACGTTTACACAAATTTGACTGATTGGTCACTTCCTGCGAGTCCCAGCTCAATGAAAAAATTACAATGATAATGTGATAATTATTAAGAACCAGAAAAGTTAGGACGGTTCTGCAGCTCCACAGGACTTCATTACAATTCTGTTTTTTACATTTTTCCTTTATTGAAAAGTGAAAAGTGTGATTCTGTTTATCTGCAATTAATTATTTTAATTAATTGATTGGCTCTGACCTTGTAAAGAGTGACTCAACATCCACTTACTCGTTTTTTTTTCATCTGTGGCCTTTAGTTGAGTTTGTTTTGTCAGAGAAGTTGTTACCCTCCTCTCAGATTAGACAATTATTCACTATATTAGTGAAAAAATCCAAAATCCAAATCACAGTATTTTGAAAAAGGTACAACAAACTGTAGTCCTGCAGAGACGTCCTGACCTACAAATCTTTATTTTTATTCCAACAGAACAGAAGGTTTGTCATTTTTACTGACATTTATAACTCTGCATGCTTCTCTGTTTTTAAATTTCAATCTTGCAATTTTGACTGAACTTTGTCTCCAAAAAGATTTTGCTTCTTTGTGTAAAAATCCTCCAGGTGACCTTCTTCATTTACATGTAAAGCAGATTTAGTTTGAGTTTTTGTGTCCTGAATCTTTTCTGGTAAAGTACGGAACAGTTTTATTCTCCCTGGAGTAAAGTTTCCTGTGATTTTTAATGGACATGCACTGCAAGTTTTGAGAAAAGCTGCTTTTAGGCTGCAACAGTCCCTCAAAACAGCCTGCAAAATCCTGAAGGGACTGACTGACTGACTGACTGACTGCTCTGACACTGTGAGACTTGGCTGATTTGTCCTGACAACTGTCATTTACATGTTCATACTCTTCTTTAAAAACAGTCGATATGGTATCAGGTGTGAGCTCCTGTCCTCACCGATGGAAGAAATAAAAACACATCATTCGATTCAATTATTAAAACTGGAGAAAGAGCTGGAAAAATAGGCCCAAACATGTGAACACAGGTGATCTCCACCTGCTGGACTTATTTCTCAATCAACAAGATTGTTAAAAGTACAATTTTTCAACATTTTCTGATATTTTATGGACCAAACAACTAATTGATTAATCATAAAAATGATTGATAGATTGATAATGAAAATAATCATTAGTTGCAGCCATATAAAGATGTTTTTCTTGAACACTGAATTTGATAAATATAAATGACAGGACAGGAAACCAATGATCAGCTGATCGAGACTCCACAGTCTAACACCGACAGAACTGTCAGTGCAAAATAAAATGATGAAATTGAAAAATCGAATCGAAACGTGACTTTGAAAGTAAGAAGAAGTCATAGTGAATTGTGGGTTTGGAGAATCGTGACGCCCCCGGTGTGGCGGTGACGTCAGATTAACGGCTGATTACAGTTTTAATGCTTCAGGCTCACGAGAGGCGGCGACCTGACTGCTCCTGTTGAATCTGTGAGTGTGAACGAGGCGTCAGAAGTCCGTCTGTTTGGGAAGCTACAAGAATATAAAGCTCATCTTTGTGCAGTAAGACGCACACACACACACTCACATTCACACACACAAAACACGCACACATTTAAACCAGACCCTCAGAGACCGAAGCGTCCCGTCTTCAGTCCTAAAAAGCTCCCAGAAGTCATTGCTGCCTCCCATCAAAACACTCAGGTACAAAAAAGGAAAAATAAACCAAACCTCTCTGTCTCCACCGGCGCGTCCACTGCGTCTACATGTTGGTCACAGTTAAATAAAAACAGTTTGAAACTTTGTGTAGGCTGACTCGGTCAGAATACGGTCTAAAAACGTTGTGACGAAGGCCACGAGAGAAGATTCATCGACACAAAACTCCCTAAAACATCAGTCGGGACTGAGATGGACGAGGGCGGGAAACACAGACTGCAACACAGGACCGATCAGCTGCTGGGACTGAGATGGACTCAAAGACAAGCATCAGACTTCCTCACGCTCTCATCTGGACCCTCACAGCTGCCGTGACCCAAAGAACACGTCTCTACAGAGGACTCGTCAGTCTCTACGAGCTGGACGTTTACAAACAGTCTCATCACAGCTGAGTCTCTGCGGGGCAGCAGCCGTCTGTCCAGAGGGGCAAAAACCTCGACTTTACGGGGCAACATGCAGCAGGAGGAGGGGGGTAAGGCAGGTGTAGTGAAGTCCATCATGTCTGTCAACAGTCCATGTCTGCCTGTCTGTCTGTCCACCTGTCAGTCAGTCTGTGTGGGACAGTTGGACAGGTCTACAACCAGCGCAGTTCGTGCAGGAAGCCTCTGCTTGAGGTGTGTGTGTGTGTGCGTGTGTGTGTGTGTAGCGTCCATGTCAGTCTCAGCACCCTGTCCTTCACACACACACACACACATACACACTACAGACACACATGGAAATGAGGAAGAGGAGGGTGAGCAGAGGAAGAGCTACGTTTTGGCACCTCCAGAAACCTTGGCATGTGACTGGCTCCCTCCCCCTCCCTCCCTCCCTCCCTGTGTCTCACCCCTCCCCCGCCCCCCCTCCCTCATCCCTTAGCTTATATGAAGGGGCCGCCGGGCATACCCAGGAAGTTGGGCGCACCCATGGCCATGGGAGGGGGCGCCGTGGAGCCGCTCCAGTGCACCTTCATGTGGTGCCGCAGGTTGGACTTGGAGGAGAAGCGCTTGTCGCACTGCTGGCAGGAGAACGGCTTCTCCTTGGTGTGGATGCGGCGGTGACAGATGAGCTGCGTGGACACCCGGAACGACTTTCCGCAGTCGGGGCACTGGTAGCGTTTGGGCTCGGTGTGGATCCGGCGGTGGTTCTTGAGGGACATCAGGTTGGGGAACTCCTTCTGGCAGGAGTTGCAGAAGTAGGTCCCAGTCTTGTGGCTGTTCTTGTGGTTGAGCAGGGAGCTGGCGTGGCGGTAAGAGCGACCGCACTGATCGCAGACGTGGGACTTGATGACCTCGCCGCCGCCCCCCCGGCTGCGGGCTTTGGTCATGCTGCCGGGGTTGAGTCCTTGCTCTTGCATCAGCGTGAGGTCCAGGCCCGACCCCCAGCCCAGCTCCTGGGAGCCCCCCGGTCGGGGCTGCTGGGGTCTGGGCTGGCGGGGCTGCGGCACCTGGCCGTGGGTGATCTCCATGTGGAGCCTGAAGCTGGCGTGTGTGGGAAAGGCTCGTTGGCAGGACCGGCAGGTCAGCTCCCGCTGCTTCTGGTGGACGCGGCGGTGGTTGTAGAGCTGGGAGGAGACGCGGAAGGCCTTGCCGCAGTCGTGGCAACGGTGGCGCCGTGTCTCTGAGTGGATACGGCGATGGTTCTTCAGGGCGAGCAGGTTGGAGTAGGTCTTGAGGCACACGGCGCAGTGGTAGATGCCGACAGTGTGGGTGTTCTTGTGGTTGAGGAGGGAGCTGGCGTGACGGTAGGAGCGGCCGCACTGATCACATCTGTGCAGAGACAAACAAGGACAAACAAGGGGGAGGAGCGAGGGGACGGGGCGGGGACAGAAGGACAGAAAAGGGAGATTAATAATGGAAGATGGTGGTTTGTTTTCACTGCTCTAGTCTCAGTTACTGGTTACCACTTTTTCTGTAGAATTATTGAAATATTTTAACTAGTTATCATCTAAGATGTTGCACATACAGGTATATGATCTGAAATCCGGCTTAAAACTTTTAAAGAAAAACACTACAAAGTGGTGTACCATGTAAAGTTAGGATTTCTACACAGGTCACAGGGGAGAGGACGGCTGGGTGGGGGAGGGAGGGACATGGGACAAACAACTGGGATTCATGTAGGGAACTGGGAGGTATCTGCCGCTCCCTGCACTGCACAAATGGACACAAGCTTCAAACAGCTTCTTTCACATCTGGAAACGGTTTCTAAGACCTGCTGTCACAGCCTTCTTTTGGGTGATTCTGAATGTAGTGATGAAGAATCCATCAAACATGCCCAAAGACCCTCGACCATACTGTGCTGTAGTGAAGAGAATAATGACCTCTAGACATGTGCAGTGCAGCTAGCTCCAAATACTTCCTAATCTTCCCTGAGATTTCAGTTTGCCAAGACATCAGAATGCAAGAGCCAATCACATGACTGCATTTACTAATCTAATAACTGGCCAGTGTCATGATACTACCTGAAGAAAACAAACACAAACAAAGTCAAAGACTACAATCAAAATCAGAACAAGAGCAAGGAACACACAACATCAATACTTTAAATTTTGCTAAAATGCTACACACAAAATACTACGTAAATAAAATCTGTGTCAGAGTTTGCTGAGAGAACAAAGCATGAAAAAAAACATCTAAACATGAAATGTTTGATTGCAGGAATCCTAAAAAAACTCAAGTGTGTGATATATGCTAACTGAAAGCAAACAGGGTTGACTTATCTGGTCTCTCCACTAATTCAATTTGTCCAAACTTCAGAAAAATCCGAATTCCGGCACGCGTATGGTCCCAAGGAAGCCGGATTGGAGATCATATACCTGTAATAGACATGTAGAGACCTAAATTTATCTTCACTAATTTTTTTTTCAACTTCGAAGAATCACAAACAACTGACGAGAACTCACGTGTACCGACACTCTTCGCCATCTCCCGTGGGTGCAGTGGCCTTCCTCCTGACTTCCATGCCTACCTGGTTGTCCCCGCAGCGGTGCCGGGCCAGACCGGACCTCCCCTGGAAACTCTTCCCACAGGTGGGGCAGCCGAAGGGGGTGGCGCCCTCCTCGTGGACCTTCTGGTGGTTGCGGAGGAACCTGGCCAGCCGGAAGGCTTTCCCACACGTGTGGCAGATGTGCTTCTTCCGCTGCGTGTGGATGCGCATATGGTTGCGGAGCGCCATGTAGTTGGTGTAGGGCTTGTCGCAGAAGTTGCACCGGAAGTTGCCAGTCTTGTGGGTGTGCTTGTGGTTCAGCAGGGAGCTGGCGTGTTTGTAGGCGCAGCTGCACAGGTCACAGGCGTAGGGTCTCTCGTCAGAGTCAATGTCCACAGAGCTTCTGTCCATGCTGATGGTGTTGGTGGAGCTGTTGGTGGATGAGGACGAAGGCAGGTGCTGGGCCGGGCAGTCGTGGGCTGCGAGCTCGTCGGCCGTCGCAAAGCCTTCGCAGCAACCGTCGCATTCAAAATCCATTTGGGCCCCGGGGCCCTGCGGGCCTTTGCACAGGCCAGCTGTAGTGTGGGTCGCGAGCTGCCTCTGGGTGCGGAAGCCCTTCCCGCATTCTTGACAGTTGTGCTTCTTCTGGGCGAAGTGGAGCCGCAGATGGTTTTTCATTGCCAGCCTGTTGGGGTACGTAGAGTTGCAAACATTGCAGTGGTACTCTCCAATTTTGTGAAGGTTCTTGTGATTGGCCAGGCTGCCTGCGTGGCGGTAAGTCTTTCCACATTCTTCACAGGAAAAAGGCCGTCGTCCGGTTTCAGCAGGATCAAACTTCTGGGGCCGGGACGTTCCAGCTGAGGAGTAGGGCTTTTTGAACCCTTGATGACTGTATTTCACACCCATCACCTGGCCCTTTGATGACTCTCCTCTCATTGGCTGCATCTGAGATGGGCCAGGTTGTTGGAAGCGGGAACCATTGGGGCCGGTCCGAACAAGACCTTTGGCCCGGTGCTCCTCGTGGAGACGGAGGTGGTTGATCAGCTGCTTTTGAATCTTGAAGGCTTTGCCACATTCTTCACACTTGTGCCTACAGCAGAGATGGACAGAAATGGAGAAAACACAACAGAAAGACATCAAATGAATAAACTACAATCAATACCAGGGCAGGGGTGGGATCAAACACAGCCCCCTGTAGAGGCTTTTATCTTATGCATTATGGAGCAGGAGTCACCCTGATAACATTGGCAGTCCTGGTGCAAAGCTATAATAAGCACTGGCAAAAATAATATCCAATCTTGTAAACCATCAGCCTCCATATCAGGCTGAAAAATCTCAACAATTGGGAGTTTGAACCCTTGATGGTGATCAAATATAAAATTCAATCCACATAGATGGAAAGTTGTAATAAAATTTTATTACTTATTCACTTCCTGTTGCAGAACAAGAGAAACAGGAGCAAAACCTTTCTGCCCTAATGCCAAACTAAGACAGAATTTGCGGGCTGTTCTTTTGATTGTCGTGGCCTAAAATGTCTGACTTCACAGCAGCTTTTTGAAAAATAAAAAAAAAGATGTTATGCATGTTGCAATGTTTAGGCACTTCTTGCAATTAAATTGCAGGAAAAAGTGCCATTTTTAATAACTGCAAATTGGTATTATTGCTGAAAATCAAAGGCAACTTGTTCCAGGGAGAATGAAACCCCACTCTGTTCTGAGTAATCTTACTGAAAAGGCTCAGAATTACAAGAATTCTAACAAAATCTGCTTTATTTATGAATGAAGAATTGCACCTGGAGGCTGTTCTACAAAGAAGCTATTTTTTTGGAACTCAAGCACAGTCAAAACAGCACAGCATTATAAAATAAAATCATAACTAATAAAACACTGAGTTGGTTCATTGAGATGTAGGACATTTGCATGGGGGACCACTATGACTGGTGGAACTTGCAGGAAGCTACAATAATTTTTAAAATTTGCAGAAAAGTTGAGGTGACTGGACAAAGTTGCAAGTCCGAGCAGAATTCACAGGGATTGATTGAATTTGCATTAATTGTTGTGATCGCAACTTCCAGAATCAACTGATTATTCCTAACTTTATATCTACCATTAGTTTTCTTAAATGTGTGTAAAATGAAACATTATCTTTAAACTCATGACAACATCTATCCAAATAAAATAAGAAAATGGACAGAATCAGGGACGCACCTCTTCAGATCAAAGTGGGTCCTTTGGTGGTTCTTGAGAGCCAGCAGATTGTAGTAGCGTTTCTGACACACCAAGCAGCGGAAGACACCGGTCTTATGGGACTTCTTGTGGTTAAGGAGTGAGCAGGGGTGTCTGTATCCCCGTCCACACTGGTCACACTTGTGGGGCTTGTCACTTTGGTCAACCATGGGCCTACGTCCATCACCACCAACGTCACGGCTTCCTCCGGCGACCCCACCGCCGACGCCCTCTCCTCCAGACATCCCTTTGGCTCCATTGAGGCCCTGCTTGCTCATAGAGCCAGCCCGGTTCTTACCGGGGCACAGGTGGGTAATCAGGTGATGGCGGTCAGCAAAAAACATGCCACAGTCAACGCAAATGTGGTTGCGTCCGTCCATCTTGTCATTGCCATTAGCTGAGGCGCCTCCGATACCCTGTGGCTGTCCGTCCGGCCTCTGGGGGCCATGGACTAACTGGTGATTCAGGAGGTCCTGCTTCCTGGAGAAGCTCTGACCGCAGGTGGAGCAGATCATCCTCCAGTCCTGCTCCAGGCTGGAAGGTCCCGGCCCTGTTGGGTTATTGGCATGGCTACGCAGGTGGCTCCTGAGGGCTCTGAGGCTGGCGTAGTGGTTGCCGCACACCGAACACTGATAAACTTCTCCATCATCGTCGTCGTCTTTGTCATTACTCCCCATCCTCTTCCCTCCGCTCTGGGAATACTGCCGCTGACTGCTGCCTTCTTTCAGGTTGCTGGAGCTCCCAGCAGGCAGCGAGGTTCCACTGGAGCCATGGTAGTTCATGCTCCCCATAAAACCGTTGGACATGTTGGCCTGTGGCTGTTGCTGCTGGCCGCGGCGAGGACACATGTGCGACTTGATGCCAGACACGTCTCCGTACATCTCACCACAGTCCGCGCACACGTGTCTGTCGGCCTGACGGTGAGCAGAGTTGCTCTGGGAGAGGGAGCTGCCATCGAAGCGATCATGAAACTCTAGAGAGTCCAAACCACTGCTGTGGCCACCGTCAGGTACAAAATGAGCAGCATCACCCAGATTTCCTGGCAGGGAGATCGGAGTGGTGGCGCCACTGCCTTCTTGGACGTAGCTCTGCTGGGAGTCCAGAGTCAATGGCTCTGGAGAAAGCCAGTCATTGCTGTCGTTACTAATAGGCTGGTTGGAGGGACGCCCCTTGTGGCTCCGTAGGTGGCTGTGTAGCGCTGCCAGGTGAGGGTACTGTTTACAGCAGATGGTGCACTGGTAGTGGCCCGTCTGATGGCAGCGTTTATGGTTGACCAGGCTTCCTGCATGCCGGTAGCTTTTGCCGCACTCACCACACTTGAAACGCCGCTCTCCATCATCTGGAGAGTTGGCCTGGGGCACCCGACCTCCGGAGGGAGAAGACACGGAGCCCTGTGATCCAGAGCTTAGTGTGTCTGAGTTGAGGATGGAGCTGTCCTGGCCGTGGGAGGCCGGGTGGGGGTCATGAGTCAGATAGTGGACTTTCAAGGTCTCAAGATCTGGATGTCCTGCGCCACAGTACGCACATGTGTAGATGGGATTGTTGACGGGAGGGCCCATGATGGGGTCGTAGGGACCTCTTTTCTCACTGGGCAGGGGCGGCAGGGGCAGAGGATCCCCCAGGGCGGGGGTGTACGCCGGGGATCGAACCGCACTCAGATTGTGAGGCATGATGCCCGGGAAACTGCGCGGCAGTCCGAGGGAGGGCGAGGCCGTGTTGTGCAGCAGGATGTGCTCCTGGAAGTCTGCCTTATTTGGCAGCGCTACCTGGCACAGGTGGCAGAAACAGGAGGCCGTGTCGTCGCTCTGGGACGACTGGGTGCCGCTGCTGCTGCTGCTACTGCTGCTGCTCACCATGGAGGCCCCGGGCGTCTTGAACTTCGAGTGAGTTCTCTCGTGGCTGTTTAGGGCAGCCAGGTTGCTAAACTGTTTAAAACACACAGAACACTTAAAAGTCCCTTGCTGGTGACACTTTTTGTGGTTCACCAGGCTACCGTGGTGCCGGTAGGTTCTGTCACACTGATCACACTTGAACGGTCTGTCCCAGGCGTCGTCGGATTCAGGGGAGCCTTTTTTCCCGTGGTCGTCTGTCTCGTGGCTCTGTAGGACACTATGGCCCATACCACTATTGTTCAAATGGGAGCGCCCAAACCCGTCCGAGAGGTCTTGGGCGAGGCCGTAGTCCCTCTCGTCGTGGCCGGCTTCTTCAGGTACTTCTTCGCTCTCTTCTTCTGTGTGTGCACTACTCGGGGACAATGTATGAATACGTAGGTGGTTCTTCAAAGCTACTGCGTTGGGGAGGGTGCGGGTGCAAACGGGACACTGGAATGAACCAACTTCGTGAGATTTCTTATGATTGGCTAGGCTGGCGGCGTGTTTGTAAATTCGTCCACACTGTTCACACTCAAAACGTCCTGTCTCTTCTTGCTGATAATGTGCTTTCATATGTTCTAGAAGACTTGGAGTACTCGGGCAAACCATATCACACTCTTTACAGGGGAAACCCTTGGCACGACTCATATCATGCATTGCCATAGTACTCTAAAGCAAATCGGTTGGCGGGAATCACGGTTCACAACACAGCAATGAACAGTGATGACAGGGAGGTGGAGGAGGAAACAGCTGTGCTTAGCTCTTCAGCTGGGGGGCGGCGGTGGCGGCCATTTTCTCCCCAAGAGCGGTCAGTGCAGGTCCAGCCTATCAGGGCCCACCCTGGGAGGTGGCGGGCCTGTGGGGGTCACACCAGCCAATGAGGTATCACTGTGGAGACAAGAAGAAAAAAAACAAGAGAGTTACTTTAAGAGCAACTTGACACCCTGTTTCATCATCAAAAAATTATTTGAACCTTTAATTAAATAAAATCACATGGTGGAAGTAAACTCATGTGCATCAGTTTTATTTTAACAGTATTTTGCATTTTAGGTAGAGCTGCACAATTAATCACAATTGCAACAAAATCGAAACATGGCGAAGTGCAATATCCAAAACGCAGATTCAGACCCAAATTGCAATTTTGTGAAAAAGGAAAAATGTGAGAAAACAGCATTGTAATGATTCAGACCTCAATAAATCACATTATCATGATTTTAATGGTTCTTTTCCAGTGAACATGAATATTGTGATGCAAAAGTGACCTTTTTTACAAACTATATTGCATATTGCTATTGAAATAAAATAATCACAATATGACTTTTTTATCAAATCGTGCAGCTCTAATTTTAGGAATCTAAATTATAAAACATTTTGTTATGATTTTACATTTTTACTACAAAATTCTACAAGTGTTATTTCACAGTTTTGATCTACAATGAAGAAAAATAATAAAAAAGAAAACATTGAATGAGAGGAAGTGTCCAAACTTTTAACAGTCACAGGTACAGCAGGTTTGTTTCTTTATGTTAAGGAGAACACTGCTCAATCAGGGCTGCAACAAGTGATTATTGATTAATCTGAGTATCATTTTTTGTTTAACTGTTCTTATTTCCAACAAACAGTCCAAATTGCCAAAATATTCATATCATATTCACATCAAATTATTTGTTTTGCATGTTTCCTTACTTGCACAATCAATCAATTATCAAAATAGTTGCAGATGAATTCTGTCGATCAGTTATTTGATATGATTGCCTGCATGTTAGTTAAATCTCAAAACTTTTCATTTTACATCAGTTTTCCAGCACCAGACATCTCATTTAATCAAAAATATCAAAATATATCACATCGCAATGCACAAAATCTGCATCCCTGGTGATTATAATCAGTGAAAGCACCAATAGTTTGTATATTAAGTGTTATTATATAATATTAAATGATGAATGTGGTGGACCGCAGCTTCTCTCTCTGCACCGTTCACCCCTGACAGCAGCGAACAGGACACACCTTTGTTGATAGTGTAAAGAGGACGAACCCTCCCCTCCCCCTCCCCACGCCTCCATCAGCGGTCAGCACCAACAGCAGCCTGATCTCACACCAGCACCACTTTCCATCCAACGTACAGTTATTTACATTATTACAGGAAAAACTACAGGAAGTAGACAGCAGCAGTAACAGATGACAGATCAGAATCATATTTTAAACTATCAGATAATCCTGATTTATGATAACGTAGGTCCAAACACTGATTCTGGGCATATTTTCTGCAGCCTAATGATTATTTTCCATTGTTGACTAATCTTTTCTTGATTTATTGATCAGTTTGGTCCATAAAGTGTCATAAAATATTGCTCAAAGTCCAAGATGACGTCCTGCGAGTGTTTGAATGCTGCTGGCGGTCTAAATATTGACACACGACTGTTTGTTCCGGATGTCACGTGGCGCTCTGACGGAGGACGCCGCACCTGCCGACATGGCCGACGGAGGAAGAGGCGACCTACCTGACCCCCTACAGGAGCCTTTTACTCAGGTGTGTCATCATTCATGACCTCCACACACCTGAGATACATACATCGTGACATAAATCTACATTTTCTCTGAAACAACAAACTGTACCAGACTGTGACAACATCTACGGTGATATTACTTAATTATTTTATTTTATTATGTTATTTTCTAAAAGGGTTACTACCGCATTGTTTTTGTTTAAATACATAATTCAGGTGCAATTCATGACAATTTGTTTGCACACGATCATAGTTGTATACTTTTATTTTATTAAAGGAAAAAAGCTTTTAATTTTCCTTGTTTGTTTAATATCACAGCAGATATCATGTCATGGACATTTTATCATTTTATTATGGTAATGTGAGTTTTTTTATATCGTTACATCCCTTATTAATATTGATCATTTTATTGGCTTTGAGCTCTGACTTTTATCTGTCATTTCTGTACAAAACCTCCACTGAATTAAATCTGATGAGTCTGTAGAGCTACAGCAACAAATCGATTATTAAATTAATTACAATCCATTTTCATAATCGATTCATTGATTTGAGCCTTTTTTTTAAGAAAAAATAAATAGTTCTATTTGTATCACTGCATATCAAACTAAAAAACAGAAAAACAATCTGCATCATCTTCTTTAAAAGGAAGTTTTGATGTGAGCACATACTGAACAACACTGATACAGTTTATAAACAGATATCGGCCGATAATATCACCCCACCGATCGATCGATGTGACTCCAGCACACATCCAGTTTGTGTCAGTATTTATATACAAATTTAGTTTTAATAAGGTCAAAAGAAAATAGATTAAAGGAAAACAACAGTAGATCATTGATGATTATACGATTATTATTATTACACATAATTAATAAAGTACACACAGCAGTTGGGTCTGTGCAGATTTAATGAAGTAAAGCTTCTGTCAAGAAGAAGAAGTAGCAACAAAAACTTGCACAAAGTGTGAGCCAACACACACACACACACACACACACAGGGTCAGTAATCAGATCAATAGTTGTTAAAGGAGCAGGTGATTAATGTGAGTCCAGTCTGTGACAGTTTTAACAAGATAATCTGAGATCTGCACCAGAGAACAGCAGGAGGTCACGTTAATCTGCTCCACCGCCACATGAACACACACACACACACACACACACACACACACACTCTGAAGTCACATTCAAGGACTTTTCAATGCAGACTCACAACTGAATCCTGAAGTGTTCGAGGTGAGAAAAATCACCTGATAAATAAGCCATAATCAATCACACAGCTCTTTGGACAGATACAAACAGGTGGGTCAATACATGCAGAATTATAATTTTTTTTTAAATCACATGAGCTGATCTGATCCAAGTACGACCATATTACATTTCTACGTGATATTATTATTAAATATCACGATGCACAAAGATTATCATCACCAGACCTTTGCATCAGCTCCGACCTGACATGAGGAACTTGTGATTATTGATCCCGACTCTTCTCAGCAGTGAAATATACCAACGACCTCAGTCATGGTGACAAATATAAAGTTTATAAACCAGAAAAAAAAAATAACAACATGGCCGACACGAGCCTCCATGTTCTGAACAAACACTGACAACAACTAACATCTGCATCTTGGAACGTTAAAAAAGCAAACTTAAACTCTTGGCAATGCATCATGGGAAAGTATGCAAATGAGGCCTGTAGATATATATCAGAAGCCACAATCCTGCAGCGCCCCCCAGTGTTTGGAGGATGCCATTACACAAGTCCAGGCCTCTGGATAACGAATTTAAATGAGATTCTCAGATGATGAAAACACAAACCATCAATATGAACCGACTGTTAAAGACTCAGCTGCAACTAATGATCATTTTCATAGTTGATTACTTTTTCAACTGATCAATCGGCTGTTTGGTCCATAAAATGTCAGAAAATGTTGATCAGGGTCCAACATGACGTCCTCAAATGTTTTGTCCACAACTCAAAGATCTTCAGTTTACTGTCAGAGAGGAATAAAGAAACCAGAAGCTGGAAAAAAAGACTTTCCTTCTCTAAACAATTACTCAAATCAATTAACTGATCAAAATAGTTGCCAATTAATTTAATAATCAACCAAATAAAACCAGTTAAATTAAAAAGGGGAAAAATAAATTAGAAGAACGATAAAATATAGAGAAACATCAGATATGAAGAACAACAGAATGAAAGTGTGAAGTTAAAGGTGGATAAAAAAAACAAACCAGCGAGGTGGAGGTACAGATGGAGGAGGAGGAGGGGAGAGGAGGGGGAGAAGAGGTGGGGGAGGGGTGGTGGCCTGTTCAGGTTCAGAGCGACGACGGATGAAGAAAGGGGGGGTTAAAAAAAAAGGGAAAAGGGGGGAGAACAGTGGAAAATAAAGGTGTGGAGGAGGATTTGATTGGCGGGAGAGTAAAATGGTGGAGGGAGGGTGGAGGAGGGACACACACACACACACACACACACACAGACTCTGACGAGCTGCGGTCTGACAGGTAGGACGGCAGGGAGGAAAATCAGAGCAGGTACAATCAGACAAACTGAATCAAACAAAGCCTCAGATTCATTAAACAACACGCACAATAAATCAATAACAGCAATAATAATAATAAAGATGATGTTGATGGTGACAGTTTGCAGGTGAAGCGTGCAGGTGTGGACTCCTGCAGACACTTTGAGTTTGATCTGCAGAGACTTCTCCTCCGACTCTCTGCTGAGCCTGAAGCAACTCTTCAGTTTTCTTTATTTTTTTATTTTCCTTTATTTAAGTCAGTCTCTCTCTCTCTCTTGCATGACAGACCAGGACCAGGCGGCAGCAGAAAAACACCACAAAAAGACCCAGCAGAGGAGCGATAAACATGCTCCAGTTAAGATGCATAAAAATCTAAAGAACATTAAGAACCGTACTGTTCTGAATTACAGCAAAACAAGGACAGTAAGCTGAGAGGTTTCACATTAAACGCAGGCCTGAGCGATAAAACGACAGCGATATCTTTCAGCGATAGACTCCTCATCAATAGCAATAAGAGAGTAGTTCAATAAAATGTGCATTAAATGCCAACAACCATGAAAACACATAACGAAAACACCCCAGCTCATAAACAGCCTGTCATAATCCTCACCAACACTAACGGCCAATCACTGAACAGCTGTGTTGTTCCGTTGCCCAATCAACAACAGAACAAAAAATAAGTGCTGATAAAAAAATGACAGGTCAGCTCACACGTATGGTCATTTTTTTTGTTGTTGTTGTTTGTTTATTGCCTATCACACATTATGAGATTGCGAACAGACTTCAGTCTGACACCATCTCACACCTAAAGACAATCTGTCAGAAGTCACAGACTAAGATTTTGTGAAGACCGGACATCTTGCAGGGTCACGATTTACAGGACTAAAACTTGATTATTTAGCCCTTGTTCCCACTCTCCAAATATGAGTCTGAGTTTTACTTTCCTATGATGAACTATTGTTTGGTGTTTTTACACATTTCCTCAAAAATAAACAAATCACGCTTGGACCCATTTTTCAACTGACAAGATTGTGACAGGACAAATTCTCTGATTTCAGCTTCTTGAATGTGAATATTTTCTGGCTTCTTTACTCTCTGACAGTAAACTGAAGATCTTTGAGTTGTGGACAAAAAGACGTCATCTTGGACTTTAGGAAACACTGATGGACATTTTTCAGCACAAAGATGAGTTCTGGGCCTTTTAATGTTCATACTTTTTACCTGATTTAATAACATTTTTATTAATGTTTGTTTATTAACTGGCCCCTGGCTTCCTGTCATTTTGCAAAAGTGGCCCCCAGACAAAGCCAGTTGAATATTCCTTCTCTAAAACGTTCTCAAGGACTCCTTGAAACTTGAACTTCCAGTGCTGCTGCAATGTAAACGAAGAACCCTGGAACCTCCTCGAGGACCCCTAGAACTTCAGAGACTCCTGCAACCTCCTGAAAGACCTCAACAACTTCTTCACTTACTCCTGAAACCTTCTTGACTAATCCTGGAAAATAAACCAGGAAATTCTGAAAACCTTCTCAAGAACCAACAGAACGTCCTCAATGACTCCTGGAACCTTCTAAAAGACACTCAAACTTTCCTCGGTGAGGAACCTTCTCAAAGACCCCTAAAACGTTCTCAAGGACGACTAGAACCTCCTCAAGAACCCCCCTGATATCAGTTTCATCTGTGTGTCCAGTGCAGACATCAGTCCAGGCCGTGTTTAGCCTAGCTTAGCATAAAGACTGGAAGCAGAGGGAAACTGTTAGCCTGATTGCATCCATCTGACTCACATGTTGTATTTTGTTGTAGCCAACAAGCTCAACACCAATAATGTAAAAACTTCTAAATTCACCAGTTACAATAAAAATACATCTTGAATTTGTACCTCAAAATGAAGGTTTGGTTACGTGATAAAAGTTAAAGAGTTGTACTTCAAATTTAGGGTTAATTCATAAATAATGAATACATTCTATCATATTACACATGTGAAGTTACCTGCTTACCCGAGCAAGTGGTACAAAAGAATTATTTTCTTTATCGAATAGAAGTAATTTAAAGTAATTTTTCATGCAAAAATAACAGAAAATGCTGTTTTAAGATTCTCAAATATGGAGATTTCCTGTTTTTCTGTTTCATTCTCATATTTAACTGAATATCTTTGGTTTCAGACAAAATAAGACATTTAAAGGCATCACGTTGGATTATTTTCACTATTTAGTCCCTCCAGTGTTTTTTTTTAAATTGTTGCAGCCTAAAATGCCTGATTTCACAACAGCTTTTCTAAAAAATTTGATTAATCAATCATATTTATTGCCAAATATTTTTTGGCACTTTTTTTTTTTGAGAGAGAGAGAGAAAGTCCAGTCTCTGATTTCAGCTTCTTAAATGTGAATATTTTCTTTACTTTCTTTTCTTTTCTCTCTGACAGTAAACTGAAGATCTTTGAGTTGTGGACAAAACGAGACATTTGAGGACGCCATCTTGGACATTTCCCAATATTTTTCTGACATTTTATGAACCAAATAACTAACTGATTAATGAAGAAAATACTGACAGATTGATTGACAGTGAAAGTAATTGTTAGTTGCAGTTCTGACTGAAAGTACCAAAGCTATAAAGAAAAGTTCTACGTGTTCAGTTCAGTCTTTCTTGTCCTGCCTAAAGTTTGACACAGTTCAGGGACTTTTTCTGGTCCAGAACTGTGTGCAGTTTATTTTTTGTTGTTGTGGCATCAAATGAGAATCAAGTATTGTTTTTAATAACCAAGAGCAATATCCAAATCACAGAACAAGAACTAAATAGCATTTTGAAAAAGGAAAAATGTGAGAAAACAGCATTATAAGGAGGAACTGTGGTGCTGCTGTTGTTCCCCAGATCAAAGACAACATGTTTAATTGGTTCAGACCTCAATAAATATCACATCATCATGGTTTTAATAGTTTGGGGGGGGTTTTTCAGTAAAAATAAAAATTGTGATGCATAAATGTTATTCCCACAAATCAATAATGCAGCACTATTAGTAATTTATTGAAGTTTATCGTTCTGGCGCTGTGAGAACCCTAAAAATGATCCTCAATAATCCAGCACAGATTTAACAAATGAAGCATTTCATTCACAAACAGATTTGGATCAGGCCTCTCAGCAGCAGCAGCCAATCAAAACGCTCTCTGTTTTTTCCTTCAACTTTTTTCTTCCTCCTGAAGCTTCAGATCATGTAAACAAACCAGCCTGAGCTGCTGACTGATTAAAACTCAACTTTATTGATAAATGAGAGGGTGCAGGTGATAGTGTGAGTGTGTGAGGAGGGATCCTCTGTGTTGTTTTGATGGAGAGCAGCAGCAGCAGCAGCAGCAGCAGAAAGCCGTTTATTCTCTGCATTAAACTCCACATCAGCACATTAACAGTGATGAGACCCGCACACAGACACACTGAGCCGGCTCCGCCGCAGCGGGGCTCCCTGACCTTGGCCCGTCTCCTCTCGCTCGGGTTCAGCCCCGGCATCAATCTATCGGGACAAAAGCGGAGCAGAGGCTCGGCCGACATTTGCTGCGGCCGACTCCCCCGATTTAACCGGGGGAGTGACACCCGAGCCCGGCCTCTCCTGCACGAGAGTCCCCGCTCCACCGCGGGAAAACGGGCCGGTGTTAGCCGTGAGAGTCCGACATGATGCCGCCCGCAGAGCAGGACTGCACCTCCAGACATCAGCCATCAGCCCACCTTCACTGAGACCCCACATCCATCGGAAAATGGCTTTCAGCTGCACAGAGCCATTTTCCCCATGCTAACCATGCTAACGGGCTAGCGTCGCCTCTTTTTCAGCCCCACAAACACAAGCTGCGAACCCGCTAGCATGCAGGCTAACGGTGCAGGCCGAGGACCCGTTCATGTTGTTCACAACAACAGTCACAGAAACAATAATGAATTTAAGCGTCAATAAAAATCACATTTTCTGGATATGAGGTGAAAGGCAGGAAGATACACGGGGCGCGTAAAGAAGGGAACCCTCTGTTTGAGGAAATCTCGCGAGAGTTGTTCGCGCTGTTTCTTAACTGTGTATTAACAGTTTTATAATGAGACTGTTAACATCTGGAGATGTTCTTTGACTCTGTTACAGAAACAACAACGAACAAGACAGATATGACGAAACCTCAAATATATGGAAAAAATAAATATATAACTTCTATAATTAATATTTAAGTCTACATTTCCCTTATTTAAATTAATTATTAATAATTAATTACTATCCATATGACTGTTTTGTAAATATTATACCAAAAATGATAAATAACTTGTAAACTTAATATTTAAATTCATATTTCCCTCATACAGTTTGATTTTCAATGTATTATTTTATTTGTTTTTTGTTTATTTTCCTTTTTACATTCAATAACACGTAATAATTAATATGTAATTAATACACTCAAATTAATAAGTTGTGTAATTAATATTTACATTTCTCTCATACAGTTTGATTTTTTGATGATTTTTTTTTTCATTTTGACTTTTACTTTATTATGTGTAATAACACTATTTTGAAAATAACCAGTAAATAAATAAGATGTATAATTAATGAAAAAGTTTACATTTCCCTTCTGCAATTAGATTTTGTAATTTAGTATCATTTTAATTATTTATTTATTTAGTAGTTGGTTATTGTTTTCATTTTAATATATTAAATAACACTTTCATGATTGCTGTAAAGTGTAAAATGATAATATTCAATATCTTTCAGGTGTAATGTAAATTTTTTTTTTGTAGATGTGTGATTAATAGGGAAAAAAAGGTTTGGGGACTAAACACACCTGGTTAAGGTTATTATTTGGGTTCAAATTAACTCTCGCGAGATTTTCAACGGGTCTGGGGTTCCCTTCTACACATTACCGATACACGGCCGAGCTAGCGTTAGCATTAGCCTGGCTAACGTTAGCCACAACCCCCCGCGATGACAGAGAGAAGTTAAGAACAACAGAACCGTAAACAAAAACAACAAACAACACAAACACCACCGCGCACGAGCCACTAACACGTTCAGGTGTGTGTTCACGTGCAGCCCGCCACGAGCAGAGACGGGCTCGCGGAGGTTAGCATCTCAGCTAGCCCAGCAGACCCGGGCTAGCCCGCAGCTACACAAAGATCTCGACAAACACACCGCGGCCCCTTTGATCAAAACCCGCTTTTTGCGCCGTTTCGGCCGCGGACTCACCCCTCAGTTGGCCTCTGCGCCCCAGAAGTGACCGATGCACGGCGAAGATGTGCAGAATGTGCACTTTCACGGATTAGGCATGCTTATTTGTTCCTCCTCCTCTTCAAACACCGACTTTTGCTTCTTGGCTCTCTCTCCCCCCGCTGCTGCCGCTACCGCTGCGCGCCGCGCGGTGCGCAGCCCGAGCGCACACTTTTACGCGTCATCATGCGCAGAATGCGTTGAAGCAGCGGACACAACAACATCCAGCGTGCGTGTCGGTGTTTTCACTGCAGCTTAATGTCTCACTTTGTGTCTCAGAGCCGCTCTGTGTCGGTTGTGTCCATGTTGATGCGGATTACAGACGAACAGGCGGCAGACCTGCGCGGCGCGGCTAGGTTCGGTTGGGCTCGGCTCGGCCTGTCCTCCGCTGGAACAGCCGAGCAGAGCCGAGCCGAGCGGCTGCTGGATGATGAAGATGAAGATGATGATGATGATGATGAGGGGCAAATGACAGTCTGAGGTCATTTTATCAGCTCGCTCCTGTAAACAGACACATGGGAGCTGCAGAGTTTCACTGTAAAAATATTAGAAATGAGTCCACAGCTCTCAGGCTACCACTGATCAATTAGTCTATTATTAGCCTTTGATTAATTAATGGATCATTTACTGCAGCCAGGTGGATCTGTTTGAAGGCACCAGGTCAAACATTTGGAACCCTTTACTCTCTGCTCTCACCAGGGTTAGGAGGGTTACATAAACATGTATTCTGATACTTACGTTAAAAAATGTAATCAGTAATCCAGGTATCACAATATTAAAGTAATGTAACTTGAATACTCTCCGTTATTTCTGGATTAACTCAATAGAAGATATGATGAAATTGTTTAAATGCTTTACGTTGTTTTGAGAGCTGCAACTAAAAGTTATTTTGATTGTGCATTAATCTGTCAATTATTTTCTCAATTAATCAATTTTTTGTTGTTATGGTGAAAAATATTCAAAGTCATTGATGACGTCCTCAAATGTCTTTTTGTCCACGGCTCAAAATAATCAGTTTACTGTCAGAGAAGAGTAAAAAAGACTCAAACTGATTGATCGATTAATTAATGTTGTCTGTTGAAAAAGATGGACTCTGTGCTCCACGTTTGTTTTCAAATCTTTCCTGGAACAATTATTTTCATTATTGATCAATCTGTTGATCATTTTCTCTAGTAATTAATTGTTCGGTCAATTAAAAAGTAGCTTTGCTCTTTTTCTTCTTTAATCTGTCATTTTACTGCTTTATTGCTGAAACAAGCATCACCTGTGACAGAAATACTCTGTTTTTGGTAAATGAAGATGTGGTTCTGGATTAAAGAACCTCAGAGCCTGAGAACATCAACAGATGCAGTCAGCGTCTGTGGAACAGGAGGAGGAGGAAGATGCTCACAAACAGCTGGTGGACAAAGTTTCCCAGATGTGTGAAGAACATATTATCATCGTCATGTTTACATTCAACTTGACGCAGATTCAAAAAATGACCTGCAGAATTATTATGTTCAAACAGTATCACGTCTTCTCATGCAAAGATTTTTCTTTAATACTGGAGACATCAAAACTATGAAATATGGAATTATGTGGAATTATGTGGAAAGCAAAAAATGTTTTTGGTACGGCTGATAGTTATTAATCGATCAATTAATCAGTCGATAAGACTTTGACCGATCGTGTAAAATTTAACCATCTTCTATCAAATAAACATGTCAAGCATGAGGCTCTTTATAGACTGCACTCTTAGAAATAAGGGTTCCAAAAGGGTTCCTCATGAGGGCTGTGGTTCTACCCAGAACTATTTGTCTCTGAAGAACCCTTTTTAGAAGAAAAGGTTTGTCCAGGGTTCTTTACAAGGGTTCCATTTAGAACTCTTTTCATACAAAGAACCTTTTTTAGAAGAAAGAGTTCTTCAAAGATAGTTGAAATCCTCAAGGAACTTTTTCAAGGGTTCTTTGTGCGATAATGTAAAATTGTTCTCAGTAGAACCACTTGGGTTGATTCTAGATAAAACGTTTGGAATATAAAAAGGTTCTTAAGGTAAAACACACTGGATGCTTTAAGCTAACGTAGGCTAATGTTAACGTTAGCTGTCCTGCTGTCTCTTGTCTAAGTATATAAGCTAATCTGCAAAAACAGGGTTAGCGTGATGTTAGCATAGAACAAAGTTAGCTTAGAACAAAGTAACAGTCTGTTTTTACTTTTTTTAAAAATCACTTTAGTGTTGCTGTCATCTGTATGAACACGGCACAGAAATCTGTTCCAGTGAACATAGTGTCACATAACATTACTAAGAGAGACGGCAGGACAGCTAACGCTAATGTTAGCCTAAATTAATTTAATTACATATAGTGTTTTTTACTTCCAGGTTTAAATAAATGTGTCCAAGATGTGCGTTGATATTTCAGAATTCATTTACATCTTTGATATAACATCCTGTAAAACTATTGGTAACGTTAACTCGGGAGTGGCTGAATGTTAATGTTAGCTGTTGTGAAATAGTTGCTAATGTGTGGGTATATCTTGAAATATGTCCTGATGTTCCTCCAAATTTTCTCAATCATTGTCTTTTCAGTTGCTGATCAATCACAAAGAGGTGAAACGATAACGATTTGTCCGATTATTTTACGACTTGTAACCTGGAACACAGTGGGACTACATTTCCCACCCCAAGTGTGATGTCAGATGAAAATGGCCGCCGTGTGAATATGATGAACTGGGTCCTGTCCAATCCAGTAGTGGGCGGTAATACAACTTTTTAGATGCACATCGCCTTTAAAATCTAACGAAGAACTGTAGGTGACTACTTATCCCAGAAATCATTGCGCGTCAGAAGTGACGTCATATTTCCTCGCCTGTATCTAACTATTTCCCTCTTGCTCACACATCGTTCGTGATTATTCTTCTTTATTTGCGGATTTGTGCTCCAGTTGCAGCAGTTTTGGAGGAGTAGCAGCAGGATGGGTCCCGTCGAGGTACAAACTTCATCGTTCTTGTTGAACAGAGTGAAATAATCTGACATTTTAGACTCCGGTTTGCTCTCAGCTTCAGGCTACATTTATCCGCGCTTTGTGTTTCCATTAATGTGTCTATTTAACGTTAGAATCTCTTACATTTCTCTGACGGTAAATTATTCATTACCAGACTAATCATTTATATATTTTTAGCGTTAATTGATCAATCTTTTCTGTCTGAGTTCGCTGTTAGTGGGAAGAGAGATCGCACCAGGCCAAACTCCGTTCAAAATTCTGCTAAATTTGAATTCTTTCCCTTATTAGTTAAAATTCTCACATAACATAACAAGTTTGAACACATTTTTTACTTTAAAGAAAATATCCTGGTGAATTCGGCTTGTGGTTGAATAAGTTAACAGCCGTTACAGCCTTAAGTCAACTCAGTTCACTGCTGGTGAAATTGTGTCTCTGCCAGAAAGATCGAACAGCTGAAAGTCAAACATGCACATTTTAAAATGACACCAAACACACGTTAGTAATGCAAACATGAAGTTTCTTATATCGAGCCTGAATTATGATGTGAACCAGCGTTAAAAGACTAATGTAATATTGGGAAACTTAAGGAGCAGCAGCCTGAAACTAAACATTGATTATTATAACAATATATCTACAGAATATAAACACCTTTTTTAAAACAGAGATCCCGCAAATGTGCAGTTGAACAATAAACTTTATTTTATATACATTATAATCGATTTCAGGACACTGAAACAATAAACTTTCATTTGTAATAATTATAAATATGAGCTTGAATTCAGAAATATAATCAAATATACACAAAATGCTGCTTATACAACTGAAAAATAAAAACAATCTTCAGTATATCCTGTAAAAAACAAAACAAAAATATAGGCCGATATGTTATTATTATTAGTTATTTATCAGACATGTTTTGGTGTTTCAGACTGTTTTTTGTTTTTACTTTCAGTCATTTTACACTGAATTTGTGCGAATTTTATTATGAAAATTTTTTTTAAAACAGATCACTGTTTTACACTTACAGCCAGATGATTTTATGTGACTTTGCAAACATTTGGCCTGTGATGATATTTATTGATCTCATGATTTCAGTCGTGCGCTTTGCTGTCATTCTTCATACGACCACCAGATGGTGCCAAAGTAAAAGAAGAATCAAATTAAAATCATTCATTTCATCTTTGTTTAATTTTGTTTAGAGCTGCAACAATTAATCAATCAATTGATTATTTATTTATTATCAGATTAATTGCCAACAATCTTGATAACTGATGAATTGTATTGAGACATTTTTAAGACAAAAAAGTCAAATTCTCTGATTTCAGCTTCTTAAATGTGAATATTTTCTGGTGTCTTTCCTCTCTGACAGTAAACTGAATATCTTTGAGTTGTGGACAAAACATTTGAGGACGTCATATTGGACTTTGATCAACATTTTTCAACATTTTATGGACAAATTATCACAAATTTCTTACATTTTAAAGGCCAACCAACTATAAATCGAGGAAAGAATCAAGTGATTAATCAGTGAATGACAGAGATGGTTTTGTTGTGTGTGAACTGTGTATTAAATTTGTGTTTAACCTCCTCATGTCGTCTCTCTCTGTGTCCTGCAGCTCCTCCACATGTCCGTCTTCTCTCAGAGTTTTTCTCCCTGCGGTCGATTTCTGGCAGCTGGAAACAACTACGGAGAGATCGCCCTCTTCAGGTGAGACGCACAACAACACCTGAGAGAACCGTTCAGTCAATGTGCAGCTTTTTATCAGTGTGGAGGAGTGTTTTTATTCTTCTTATTATTATTATTAATGCTGAGTGTGTTGACCTGTTGCAGCCTGTCTGCAGCTCTGAGTCCAGACGCCAGCGGACTGAGTCAGAAACCTGTTCTCACCTTCACAGGTGAGTGAAAACACACGGTGCACTTCTTCTTCTTCACTTTCTGCCTTTTTTGCATGAAAAATTACTTCAAAAATGAAAATTCAGTCATTATCCTCACCTTCATGCTGATTGAAGGTCAGGTTTAGTTTTTCAGTCTTACAAGCACAGTCTGAACTGTGTGTGTGTGTGTGTGTGTGTGTGTGTGTGTGTGTCAGCAGACGAGCGGTACGGAGGAGTTTCATGTTTTTCAGACTAACAAAATAAACTCGACCCTCGATCAGCATGAAGCCGAGGAGATAAAGACTGAATTTTCATTTTTGGGTGAAATATCCCTTTAAAGAGTTTATTGACGATCACTTTATTTGTCCCTGGTTGTCAAGCTGGAACCTGTTTTAATGAACTGATAATAAACGTCTGATGTTAGCACGAGGCTAACTTTGATCTGGTTAAAGTCAGACTTTTCTCTTCTTCTTCTTCTTGTCCTCGTCCTTCAGCTCACGAAGGTCCCGTCTTCTCTCTGCTGTCCACCGACTGTCACCTCCTGAGCACAGGAAACGGCGAGATCAGCGCCTGGAGCTGGAGCGAACTCATAAAGAAGGTGACGAGTCTTTAACTTCACAGCTCAGCAGCTGATACCTGATGGTATCGCTTTTGTCCAACAACGTAAGGACGTCTCTTTACGTCCTTACACTGTGTATGTTAAGTCTGTTATGTCTTGGTCCGTCTCGTCCCGTCTGTCCCGTCTTATAAACTCTGATGGATCCACCAGTGAATCGTCTTTTCTACGTCTTATTGTTTCGTCCATTCAGGTTGAAATCAGTCCTGATGTAAAATAAAAAATAATCAATAATTCACCAGATGTGAGGAGGAGAAAGTTCAGATGTTTGTGTTCAGACGTTTGGAGGAAAAATAAAAGATGGTGATGAAGTGTTTCAGTAAGTTTTTCTCTCTGATCTTTAAACGTTTTGTCTCATGTTTGTCTTTTTGTCTCCTCAGAATGTCAAACCTGTGTGGACAAGAAGACCAAACTACAAGTGAGAGACGACACAGTTTATTTCTTTCTGTCTGTCCTGCTGACTGCAGTCACTGAGCCCTCTGTGCTCTCTCTGTCATGTCTGTCATGTCTCTGTCGTCTCTCTGTCGTGTCTCTGTCGTCTCTCTGTCGTGTCTCTGTCGTGTCTCTGTCATCTCTCTGTCGTGTCTCTGTCATCTCTCTGTCGTCTCTCTGTCGTCTCTCTGTCGTGTCTCTGTCGTGTCTCTGTCATGTCTCTGTCGTCTCTCTGTCATGTCTGTCATGTCTCTGTCGTCTCTCTGTCGTGTCTCTGTCGTGTCTCTGTCGTGTCTCTGTCGTCTCTCTGTCGTCTCTCTGTCGTGTCTCTGTCGTCTCTCTGTCGTGTCTCTGTCGTGTCTCTGTCGTGTCTCTGTCATGTCTCTGTCATGTCTCACTGTTGTGTCTCTGTCGTCTCTCTGTCGTGTCTCTGTCGTGTCTCTGTCATGTCTCTGTCATGTCTCACTGTCGTGTCTCTGTCGTCTCTCTGTCGTCTCTCTGTCGTGTCTCTGTCATGTCTCACTGTCGTGTCTCTGTCGTCTCTCTGTCGTCTCTCTGTCGTGTCTCTGTCGTCTCTCTGTCGTCTCTCTGTCGTGTCTCTGTCATGTCTCACTGTCGTGTCTCTGTCGTCTCTCTGTCGTCTCTCTGACGTGTCTCTGTCGTCTCTCTGTCGTCTCTCTGTCGTGTCTCTGTCATGTCTCTGTCATGTCTCACTGTCGTGTCTCTGTCGTCTCACTGTCGTGTCTCTGTTGTGTCTCTGACGTGTCTCTGGCGTGTCTCTGTCGTGTCTCTGACGTGTCTCTGTCGTCTCACTGTCGTGTCTCTGTCGTCTCACTGTCGTGTCTCTGATGTCTCTCTGTCGTGTCTCTGGCGTGTCTCTGTCGTGTCTCTGACGTGACTCTGTCGTCTCACTGTCATGTCTTTGACGTGTCTCTGTCATGTCTTTGACGTGTCTCTGTCGTGTCTCTGTCGTCTCACTGTCGTGTCTCTGACGTGTCTCTGTCGTCTCACTGTCGTGTCTCTGATGTCTCTCTGTCGTGTCTCTGGCGTGTCTCTGTCGTGTCTCTGACATGTCTCTGTCGTGTCTCTGACGTGTCTCTGACGTGTCTCTGTCGTCTCACTGTCGTGTCTCTGTCATCTCTCTGTCGTGTCTCTCATGTCTCTCTGACGTGTCTCTGTCATGTCTCTGACGTGTCTCTGTCGTGTCTCTGATGTCTCTGATGTCGTGTCTCTGTCGTGTCTCTGATGTGTCTCTGTCGTGTCTCTGATGTGTCTCTGTCGTGTCTCTGACGTGTCTCTGATGTGTCTCTGTCGTGTCTCTGATGTCTCTCTGTCGTGTCTCTGATGTCTCTCTGACGTGTCTCTGTCATGTCTCTGACGTGTCTCTGTCGTCTCACTGTCGTGTCTCTGATGTCTCTCTGTTGTGTCTCTGACGTGTCTCTTTCGTGTCTCTGACGTGTCTCTGATGTCTCTCTGTCGTGTCTCTGATGTCTCTCTGACGTGTCTCTGTCGTGTCTCTTTCGTGTCTCTGACGTGTCTCTGTCGTGTCTCTGTCCTCAGATCCACTCTGGAGATCCCTGAGATTAACGCCATGGCCATCAACCCCAGAGTGAGTCCACAGAACACGGTTCTCTTCGGGGAACCCTGAGCCGTTTTCCCGCCTTTTTTAAACCAGGAAGTGAGACGGGGGTCCTTAGGGTTCAGTTGACCCTTTTCATGCCTGATTAAATCATCTGGGACTTTAAAGGACCAACATTTACATAAAAAAATTATTTTAAATCAAAGATGATTATAACAGCACATTTTGACACGTCTGTTGTCAGTAAGATAAGATTTTAACATTTTAAACAGTTTGAAGTCGTGAACTTCAAAGAATAAAAATCCTTAAAGAAAATATTTACGCCAAAAAAATGGAATTAGCATGTTTGCATTAATAATTTTTGCAGTTTTGTTTTGGTGGGACCTGATTCGTCTGCTGTCTGTGTTTCAGGACAACAGTCTCGTAGTCGGTGGAGGAGACAACAACGTCCACGTCCTGGACCTGGAACACGGAGTCTTTAAGGTCTGTCACAGGTCCCAGATTAACACAAGTTTGGACCACTGACGTGTATAAAGATGGACGATCTGACAGCTCTCCTGGAGATCGCCCCCTGGTGGCTGGCTGCAGTACAGCTCATAAGCCCCGCCCCCTACATGTTAGCAGATGGGACATGGGTCAAACTAAAATAATCACATCAAATAAATGTTTCCCAAAGATGGTTTCTGTTATTTCAGGTCACTCTGATGTTCAAGTGTTCATTTTTCTCATCAGTTTGATTTTCACTCATCAGAAGATTTTGGGCTCGTTTTTGTAAAGTAGGAGGAAGAATTGAATTGACGCGCCGTCCATCTTTATTTATGTCGGTGGTTTGGACTCACTGAGTTGTTTTCACGGCGAGTTAAAACGTCCGTCCAGCTGAACCGTGTCTCTCGTCCTCAGTCGGTCCTTCAGGGACACTCCGACTACGTCCACTGTGTGAGTGTGAGAGAGAGGGAGGCCGAGATCCTGTCGGGGGGGGAGGACGGAGCCGTGAGGATGTGGGGTGAGTCACAAAACAACAAACAGCACACTGCAGTTTTATTCATGATAAACTTTATTTACACTGAACTTTCAAACAATCCTCATGATTTCTGCTCGATGTTCTAATTTTATCCAAACTCTCAAATTTAACGAATCATTTTCTGCCCCCAGGTTCACATTTTGTTTGTTTGTGAGGTTGCTAAGAACAGTTAGAACAGAGTGTAGAGTTTATTCTCACTGGAATAATAATTATAAAAATCTGAACTTCCCTGCAGATTTCATTTCATTTCAAAACGACCTCAAAACGTTGCAACACACATTACAATTTTTTTTAAACAAGCTGTTATGAAATCAGACATTTTAAGATGCAACAACCGTGAAAAACAGGCCTGTGAAATCCTGGAGGGGCTGATGTTTTATGAAATAAAATAAAAATAATAAACTTGGGTAATCAGCCATGTAATATCACAGTAAATATGACAGTCCAGTACAGCATGCAGATATTTTTTCTATCACGATATCATGTTATTCAGTATTTTGTTACATCTGGAGTTTTTCACACAGTCGAACCAGGATTAAATATTTCAAATCAAATAAGAAATAATTCAAAAATAAAAAAAGTAATAAAATACCAACAATAATCTCAGATAAAACCAGTGAAGGAGCAGATTTTAAACCTGTTTTTGAAACAAAAGATGACTGTGGGATATTTCAGTTTTGTCTCATGTGTTTTTATTAATAATGATGATGATGATGATGATGATGATGATGTTTTGTTCTTCAGACAGCAGGACGGGTCAGTGTGTTCACTCCATCGAGGTCTACAAGTACGAGGTGAGAAAACTGCTGTTTGTTCACATTTGATGTCTTTTCTTTTCGCTCTTCAGGCTGTCGGAGGAACTTTGAATGAAAAACCTGAAAACATCTTTAAATAAAATAAACAGCAGAACTTTAAAAGTCATGGTCGAGCTCAAAACAAACTCAGGTCACGTCAGTGTCTGTAGGTGTTGTGTGTCAGCTGATGTAACGTGTGTGTGTGTGTGTTTGTGTTTCAGAGCTGTGCTCGACCTCAGTACGGTAAATGGATCAGCTGTGTGATCACCGACTCTGACTGGATGGTAAGAAAACAGACACACACTGAACGTCTGTGAAGTCACATTTATCTCTCTCTGACTCTGTGTGTCTGTTGTGTTATTGTGTTTGTTCCAGTTGTGTGGTGGAGGTCCGTCTCTGTCTCTGTGGCATCTCCGCTCGCTGTCTCCGACCTCCGTCTTCCCTCTGACAGGCTGCCAGAGACAAGCTGCCTTCTACCAGGACATGGTGAGTGTTACAGCGTTACACTGTTAGACTGTGTGTCACAATATGTTAGTGTGTTACAGAGTGTTTGTGTGTTACAGTGTGTTACAGAGTGTTACACTGTGCTACAGAGTGTTAGAGTGTGTTAGAGTGTGTTAGAATGTTAGTGTGTTACACTGTTACAGAGTGTTAGAGTGTGTTACAGAGTATTTGTGTGTTACAGAGTGTTAGAGTGTGTTACATAGTGTTACAGTGTGTGTTAGAATGTTACGCTGTGTTACAGAGTGTTTGTGTGTTACAGTGTGTTACAGAGTGTTACACTGTGCGACAGAGTGTTAGTGTGTTACACTGTGTTACAGAGTGTTAGTGTGTTACAGAGTGTTAGTGTGTTACAGAGTGTTTGTGTGTTACAGAGTGTTAGTGTGTTACACTGTGTTACAGAGTGTTAGTGTGTTACAGAGTGTTTGTGTGTTACAGTGTTAGAGTGTGTTACAGAGTGTTAGTGTGTTACAGTGTGTTACAGAGTGTTACACTGTGCTACAGAGTGTTAGTGTGTTACAGAGTGTGTTAGAGTGTTAGTGTGTTACACTGTTACAGAGTGTTAGAGTGTGTTATAGAGTATTTGTGTGTTACAGAGTGTTAGAGTGTGTTACATAGTGTTACAGTGTGTGTTAGAATGTTACGCTGTGTTACAGA
>JAJHUR010140634.1:210691-222322 GCA_027495735.1 Lutjanus campechanus | reverse complement strand
GCAGCGGAGTGATAGTACTGTCTGTAAACAGTCCCAGTGCGTTGTTGCTCTATATCAGCACTCATGGAACGTCTCTTGTCCAATCAAATTACTCGGTCGGAACTAACTGTTGTATAATATTAGTTAGCGGTTACTGGTCTGCCCCTGGGTGAAGCTTGTGTGGTAGCTATGACAACAGTTACCGAGGAGCCTGATATAGATCAGACAGTTTGTCATGTAGTGTCAGTTGATTGTTAATAAAATAATAGCCTAAACGGCATGCCGTTGCGTTGTCAGAGAGAGAAGAGTGTTTCAGCGTGTTTCAGTGTTGAAAGTTTACTCTACCTTAGCCAATCATCATCACTTATGCGGTTGTCGCGTCCCTCCCTCACCAAAGAAAAAAAAAACAGCTGTGCAGGTCCTGTACGTGGCTGAGAGCCGAGCCGGATGACAAGGGCTTCAATGAATACCTTTAGTTTATAACGCACCACATTTAATTGTCGGTAACGGTAACGGCGTTGCAACGATGGGAAAAGTAATTAATTAGATTACTCGTTACTGAAAAAAATAACGCAGTTAGTAACGCCGTTATACTCTAACGCCGTTATTACCAACACTGCCGGAGACATACCTGATCTCAGCTGATCAGTGTCGGCACACCGCCCTCGTTTTATCCACCCGTCTTTCTCCGTTACAATATTTAACCAGGAAGCCGAAGTGTTCCCAAGCAGGAGACTTTAGCGACAGGGGAGGGTCTTCAAGCTCCGGTTTACTGCTAGCAGTAGCCATCATGCGCACGGGCTGCAGGTGTAGCTGCACGTGTAGCTGCACATGTTAGCGGCGGAACGTAAACACACGCAACTTCTGGCCCGTGAACTCACCCGTGCACAGCCCTGTACCGAACCGAACGTCGCGTACCGAAACGGTTCAATACAAATACATGTATTGTTACACCCCTATGCCACATATCTGATTTTGCATCGGCCATATTCACTCACATGTTCTGCACGATGGTCACCTCATGTGGGTAGCAAACGTAATGTCACATCACACACACACACTCTGACACACCTGCATGAAGTCAGTGTTAGCGACAGACTCCAAGAACAGGATAAAGAGAAGACAGACAGTCTACAACAAGACAGAGCAGCTGACGGTGTCACCGAACAGCTGTAAACTTTGTAGCTCTTCATGCTAATGTTAGCCAGCAGCAGACTGCTGTTCACAGACTGACAGTTAAAATTTGACCTCCTGTTCTGGCTGAAGAATAAACAACCTGTGTTGATGTGTCATCTTCTCATTCAGACTCGTTTCACTTCTGCTTCCGTTTCTCTTACGACAAAGTTTTACTACAGTAAACTTTTGCAATCCAGCAAGATTGCCTGAGATCTTTTCTTGCACAAGATCTAAATGTAATTATAAGATAAGATCCGATTATTTAATAGTCAGTGTTTTTTTTTATGAACATCTGATTTAATTTTACAAGAGAAGCTGCAAAAATGTTTGTGTACTGTCAATGATAGTTATCAGCGAGTAACAAGCTCCAACAATGGTCTGCATAATATCCCAGATGACTCCAATTTTGATTCTAATTTTCAGCCAATAATTGACAGCATTCACAAACATTTTTGCAACTTTTCTTATAAAATTAACAGACTATTAAATACTCATTAATACTATCATTTATACATTTTCTCCTGAAGTCCTCCAGGTTACAGCCCGGCCTTATTATAGTTTTATATATAAGATTATGTACTAGAGGGAGAGCGGGATCAATGAGATTTCACAGGATTTGATTTCAAGTGGAAGCAGATGTAACCAAACCACAGACAGATGTGCTGCAACAGTTTGTGCGGTAAAACAGAAGCAGAAGTTAAACGAGTCTGAATGAGAAAATGTTTAAGGATCACAAACATCAACACAGTTTGTTTACAGGAGGTGAGATTTTAACTGTCAATCTGTGAACAGCTGTCTGCTGCTGGCTAACGTTAGCATGAAGAGCTACAAAGTTCACAGCTGTTCGGCGACACCGTCTGTTCTTGTAATCTGTCACTGACACCAACTTAATGCAAGCATGTGTCTGAGTGTGTGTGTCTGTGATCAGCGCTGTTGTGGGTGTTACGTTAGGACAGTACGTGTGCATGACATGACCATCCTGTAGAGCGTGTGTGTGACGCTGACCGGCTGGTTACCAGTCAAAGCCGGTCCGGCTGAAAACCGGCCGGTGCATCAGACTCTACAGAGAACAGAAACTGCTGCTTCACATTTCACATACAGCAAAATAAAAAACAGATGAGCAATCTGCATGACTCATAACACATTACCAAGACCCATCTGGAAAAATGCACAGCAGACAGCAGAACTCATTGTAGTTTCTGAGGATATTTTCACATCTAAATACAAACTAATGCAAATACACACTGCAGACAGATCCTGCAAGCATCATCATCATCATCAGACATGAAAAATCAAAGACCTCGATCACTTCAGGAAAACTGCAGGTCCCGCTTCGTCAGTTAAGTTCTCTTCCTGTTTCACTTAATCTCTGAATGATCGACTAATTGTCAATATTTTTCAGCAAGTTTTTTCCATAACTTTTAATTAAAAAAATCATAAAAATAAGAATGCGTCTGGTGGCTTAATTTGAGACGAAGTCGCTTGTTTTTTGCTTTTTGAAGAACATGTTTTCATATTTCACAAAATTTCATGAACTCGGCTGTTGAGTTAAAGGACAGTAACACAAATGTCAAAAAACACTGAATCCATCCTTTAGTGCTCGTCCCTTTCTGTTAGCATTAGGTGTAGACTGACATTAGGAAGCTAGTGTTAGCTAGCCAACTGTATGAACGCCACCATTATTAGGACAAAAAACCCCAGAAACATTACAGCCTTCATAAAAGGAGAATTTACACCAGAACAGGTGTGCCTAGTGTGCTATTTTGATTATCGATTAATTGATTTGAGTTATTTTTTTGAGGGAGAAAAGTCCAAATTCTCTGATTTTAGCTTCTTAAACTCCTCTATAACAGTAAACGGGATATTTTGGGGTTGTGGAGAAAACGATTTTATACAACAGACCAAACAACTGATTAATTAATCGAAAATGTAATCGCCAGAGAATAATAATAAACAGCCCCACTGCTGAGTGTATGGAGTTTGTCTGCAAGCAGGCGACATCAGTCAGTCACATACTGGTTAAAACATTTAACACAACTCGCACAAAACAAAAGCACCAAAAAGCTTCAAGTCAGCTGAGGTTTCTTTAGCCAACAGGTGTTTCTTTAGGTAAAGGTTGCAAATGATATGCATTTATTCATTTCTTCAGTATTATTATTGTTGTTAGTAATAGTTTATTTTCTTAAAAAATATATTTTCTGCGTCCCCAAAGTCTCCCCAGCAGGTCGGAGCCCGTCCAGAACATCCCAAACTACAAACTACAACAGCCGTCATGAAACCTGAGTCAGTTCACAGTGACTCACCCGTGAACACACCTGCAAGAGGATGTTTTCCTGCCAAGCAAAAGAAAGTCTTTTAATGACTTAATGATCATGACAGAAGTGCTCCACTTAGCACCAATAAGCACTTTAAATAAGTTAACCACAAACAGCAGCACTTAGATCTCAGCCTTTCACTTTAGTGTCCTCAGGAACGCCTGTCTGAGTCCACAGACCGTTCAGAGCCTCTCAAAGTCTCTTTATTACATTCAAATATATATATGGATGTACTGCACATGCTCAGAACAAATAGGGCTATTTGATAAGAATAAGATTTATGATGGATTATAATTGGAGCTGCAAGGATCTGTCGATTTGCCAAACATCTGGTTCCAGCCTCTCTTATGTGAAGATTTACTGCTTTTCCTCTGTTTTATAGAACTGTAAACTGAAAATCTTTGGTTTTGAGGCCATTTACTGAACAAAACAAGACATTTTAAGATGCTTCCTTGGACTTTGGGAAACCGTGACAGGCATTTTTGTATTATTTTATGGACCAAATGGTTGATACAGCCATACATTATATGTATACACACAGGTTTGCCTAAAAATAAATGAAACAAAATGAGAATAGTTAAGTTGTCCAATAAGACGGCTCATTATGGATCAGAAATTTAAGTAATCTGTCAAATCTGTAAAGATTTTGGAGTAACAGACAGCACCACCAACCAAGGTTTCATCAAAGCAACTTTTTCTCAGAGAACTTTTTAGTCAACTATTTACAGCTTTTCTCCCTGTCAAGGAGACACAACCAAACTTGTGACGCTGGGATCAACACAACAACACACAAAGAGGTGTTACAGCCAAATGTGATCATTCATTTTTGCTCAAAGACCAGACGGGTGTTACAACGAGGCTGATAATGAAATCTGAGCCCAGCTTGATTTAACTGACACTTACACCTCAAGGTTTAGGCTGTTCCACTTACACAATTCAGCCTGGTCTATTTAGCACTAACTCAAGCCAGGCTTAAACAAGCGTGCACGGAGAACAAGCAGCCAAGAGCTGAAAAGAGGATGCTGTGTCACAAAAAGAAGAGAAAACGAGAACGGTTTTCCTCTCAGAGGCTAAACAAACCACTGCAGATTAAACAGTGTGATGAATATAAAGGGCTCATCCTGGAAAAAGGCCAACACAGCTGCTAACAAAGCGAAGGCATGTGTTCCTCAAGGCCGGACCGCTTACTGGGCAGAGCGCCCGGCTCCCTAAACTGCACGTTGGTCTCTCTCTCAATCTTACTTTTCCTGTGTCTCCTCCTACCCTGTGTGTGTGTGTGTGTGTGTGTGTGTGTGTATGTGTGTGAGAGAGAGAGAGAGAGACAGAGGATCCAGAGATGAAGGGATTATATCTCAACACACAGTCCAAACAATTGTTCCCAATGCTCTGCCTCTAACAATCACATTAGGTGTGTGTGTGTGTGTGTGTGTGTGGCCAAGCCGTCTTCCAATACCGCTCCAGCTCATTTCCTCCACGCAATCACCCTGCTCATGTGCCTGCCTGCCCCCTGCTTCCTCCCGTGCTCACCCCCTCACCCTTGTGTGTCACAATAAATCCCCCCTTATGTTTTCTAACAACCTGCTGTGTCTGCTTCTGGATCCTAAACCAACGCCTTAATAGGGACCTCAAAAACACATTTGAGGAAACTGCCTTTTGAGGTTCCACTTAGTTGAAATTCTTTGACACACAGCTAAATTAAACTTGGACAATTAACTTAATGCGGAGTAAACGAGCTGTGGTATCAGTTACCACGGTTACTGAGCAGAGATTCCTATAAGCCACAGTCATGAAACTTAAATTCGATTTTTTCTTCATCCAAGTTGACCGAAAACTACTGATGCTTGTATCGATGTTAATTTTATTTATTGTTTTTTTTTTTTATTCACAAATTTTTCACGCAGACAAACAGTCTAACAAGGGGTGTGTGGAACTAGCTGAACGAGTTTCATCCCGCCCCCTTGTCTTAGATAGCCGAAACATTCCCGAGTGAGTCAGTCCTCCAGACCTCAGGATCTGCAGTATTCCCATCTGAATGACATCATGTCTGTCATGTGTTTCTCAACATTAGCTTTTCTGGGAACTTTGAGTCTGATCAACTGGTGTCTACTATTAACAGAACATGAATGTATCGTAGTCACACTCTATCAAATAGCTTCAGAAAGGTAAATGACTAATTCCCTCCTCCAAGCCTCTCTGATTTCCACAGTGGGGGCTGCAGAACAACCATCAACACAACAAACGCACAAACTTAAAGAACCCTCCTGACTTCACCACACAACGGCCATGAGAAGCGAATGGTGACCAATAAACGTGCCACACCTCAGTCTGTGCTGCTCAGTGGCCGTGATGTGAGTTTCTTGTCAGAAGATCACATCTGCTGATACGGACGTAAGGATTTGTTTCTTTTTGAATTTCCACGAGAACTAAAATATTTCTAACCACATGCAATCTACCGTGAGACGTCTGTACAAACAAGTGAAAGAGACATTGTTACGGATGAACAGCAAACAAACATGTCTGAGCCGAAAGTAAACACAACATAAATCCCCACTCACTCTCCCTTGTGTCCCTGGTGTTAACTGACAGTCTGTGCGCAAGCCCAACTTAAACAAAGGACCGGCCGCCCGAGGTTCACTGAGACTACTGGGATTTTAAAGTCTTAGAGGGTTCAGTCGGTAACTTAGTTTAGGTGAGACACTGGAACTGGGCCCGTTCCTGCATCACCAACGGGTTTTATAATGTGCTGAATGATCCTGGCAGTCATTAGTGTACAAGACAAAAAGACAGAAGAGGACAAACACAAGTCTGTGGATATTTTGTGGAGGCGAGATTAAAAAGAGATGTGTTTCTTGGAAGCAGGTGAGTCTGGAAAGCTGACGGAAAATCAATAGCATCAGTCCCAGGGGTCTCAAGTCGGGATGTTCCTGGCGACTAATGTCCCTGTCAGTTAAACGCAAAGTTTAATTTAGACTAGTCGACTAGTCAAACACTACGAAAACACTCAGAAAGTAGTTAAAATGGGGAAGTAGGGCCCAGGTTGAAAAATACCGAAGTTATCCTTTTTAAAAAAAGTTCAAAATAAAAAAGAGAAAAAAGAAAAAATTAAAAACTAGACTGTGACCTTAAAATTAAAAGACAAATAAAATCGTGACACCTCTGATACATTCTATCTGTCTGTATCAGTGTGAGAACTAACAGTCTACTGGAAATTTCTTGGAAATTATAAAACAAATTAGTGTTTTAAGTTGTAATCCTGGTCATAATTTTTAAAAACATGTTATGAAATATTTGGGACTTTAAGATCCTTTTTTTAAGTTAACCAAAAGCAAAACTAGAGCAATTTCCACTTTTGGGGGGTAAATAATTGGCTTATAATGCTTAAGAATCAAACTACATTTTAATGACAACAGTTCATAGGAATTAACACCGCTGGTCATCATAAAGGTCACATTTCCCAGAAGACCACGAGAGTCTCACTGCTGCCGAGTGTGTCATAGTAAGCCTAACATGTCTGACTAATTATTCATGTGTTCTGCAGGCTGTAATTCTATGAAATGATTAGGTGTGTTAATGTGGACAGAGGTGATTCAAAAGCACTGAGTGATGAATAAGCATTGAGGAGGAATCCTGGCACCATGCGACACGTGTGACAGATTATGAAACCTGCGCTCCCGTTTCCTCTACTCATCTTTTTTTTTTCTCCCTGAAACATCGACACAGCTGTTTTACGGCAGCCAGAATCATGTCAGGTCTGCTGTTCTGAAATCTGGCCTTTGAACAAAGACACGACAGCCTCTCTCTTCATGCTTAAAGGTCAGAGGTCACAACAAAAATGACACAAGTTCATCGCTGGAGGAAAATGCTGGTTTCATTTGGCAGATCTGTATAAATGCTGTATGCTGTACAATGCACATTGTTTGTTTTCTTACATTAAAAACAATTTGTATGCTTTGATTTACATACAACATTAGTATATGAAAGGAATAATGTGTAATTGTTTGTGTTTATGTAAGAAAACATTCACAAAATATAGGCTACAGCGTATGGGTACAGATTTACACAGTAAGGGCTGTTACAACAGCAACCACTGACACTGTTATTTCAAAACTGAACAGCCAATTATCTGATAATCAATGCTTAGTATGGGACAAATACCACTTAACAGTGACTGGGCACTGACTCATAATAAAACCAGATTTACACAATAAAGGCGGTTGACTGTCGTTTACTCAGAAAGCAGGTGATGATCTTACGGTTAACCATCAGCGCAAGTTTTCACCAGACGTTGCAGAGATGTTGCATCGTTCACTATATATATATATTTTTGTTTGAGACAATGGCAGTGGTGGACAGTAAAAGCAACATTGCCACCTGCTCCATGGTGGAGGAGCAAAAGATCAGATGTAGAACAAGTATTTTCATAGTTTATTCTGTCTGATTCATCCTGTAACACTGACAGAGGGAAGAAATGAATGTTCGACTCTCTGGAGACAGTTATTGGTCACAAGTACGTGTGGTTTCAGGTGATGTCAGAGCAGATCCAGGCATTTCTACGAAGTTACTGAAACTAACCTCACTAACTAACCTCAAGAACCCAGGTTGTTTCCTGTTATGAATGAGTCTTCACAGCTTGGGATCGATATTGTTGTTGCACGTTCACAATGCTGCAATCCACACAAACAGTACACGACATGAGGAGGTGCATCAGTCTAAGTCTGGGCTGCACCCACAAGGATTTATTTATAAACCTGATTAAATCAAGGTTTTACTTTAAATGATATTGCACCAACCTTATAAATAGGAATGGTTACATTTAAACCTCCTTTCACACACCTGTTTATTTTTACTCTAAACATAGATGCATTTTTCTTTCTGTTGCACCAAAACTTTAAACTCCAATTTAAACTGTAACTCCAGGTCTTGTTAATTTCTTGTTAGCTTAGATTGCAAATAATGTTGTGTTTTGTTAACATTTTACCCAGCTAGCCAACAATATAACTTAAAAAACAAAACAAAAAAACAACTTTTTAGCTCACTATCAAATAATCAGTTTGACTAGTTGTTTTTAAATTTTAAAAAAAGTCTGATTTCAGCCTCTTAAATGTAAATAATTTCTCTTTTCTCTGACAGTAGACTTAATTTTTTGGGTTGTGGACAAAACGGGACGTTTGAGGACATCACCTTTGACTTAGGGGAACACTGGTCAACGTTTCCATTATTTTCTGACATGTAATAGACCAAACAACTACAACAACTGAAAATCAGGGTTATTCGCAGCGCTACTGCTGAGTGTGTAGAATGTGTTTGCAGCCAGGCAACATCAGTCAATCACATCAACACAGTAAAACTTGCACAATTAACACCCAAACATCCCTGTAATCTAGGGAAGTAAACTGAGTCAGATTATAGTGACAACAAATCTGCTGTTCAGTTCGTCTGACCTTAAAACCAAAATGAGACAATTTGTTTCAAATGCCAGGCCACGCATTACAGGTCATAACAGAGGTCACAGCAGAAAATAAGAGAACTTCTTCTTCATAGGAAAATTATTCGCAGGCCGTGACGTTATAACCATAAATAAACTGTACATAAAAATAATCCGACAGCTGTTGAGCACTGACTCGTTTAGGAGAATTCGATTTTGCACAAAACAACAACCACCCACATGTTTTTTTCTGACAAAACAGCAGGCAGCCGATGACCTTATGGCAACAACACACAATTACACATATGATATGAAGTGTCAGGACACTGGCTCATATGAGACGGCCAGATTTACACAACACTGATCATAAAATGACGACAACTGACACTATGGCTGTGCTGTCAGCGCTCAGCGACACAAGCCCCTTGAGGCCAAAACGCACTAAAAGCGTCCAATGCTCACGTTTTCAAGTGCGCTCGTTGTTCTAAATGGCAGAACGCACACTGAAAGCATCTTGACACGTGTCAAACCGTCTTGACGCTTGCACCGAACTTGTTTTGATTTTGGAGCGTCAAATGAGGAGCGGGGCTTTTGTTTTCTGCAGCTGCAGTTCAAGTTTGAGGAGGTTAATTAATTGAAATTTTTTTCAATTGGAACTGAAAAAAGGTCATGGACGTGAGGAGCGAGCGCTGATGGAGCGGCAGCTCCACTAGAAACCACGTGTAAGAAAAAAAGGCCGACCTGCAGCAGAGACAGAGGGAAAGAGCATGTTCATATGGAGAGATGTGCTGACTCGGTATAAAAACTTCTTATGATCATGCATCATAACACCTCTGTGGTGTGTGTTAAATCCGTATTTACTTGATGCTGATTAGTCATAAATGGGAAGAAGGAGAGGGTGAACGAGTGTGAAGGGCCAACTGATAAACCTTTTCTGATGATAAATCCTGATGTTACTGTTCAGTCATGTGACTACAATATCTGTCTCAGTAACAGACAGACCCTCGTCTCCTCCGTAAAACGTTTGTCACTGCGCTGCATTACAGTCCAGACGACTGTAATGCAGCGCATCCTCACTGATAAACTGTCATAAACTGAAACAGGAAATGATCCTGCTGCCTCATACAAAAACATGAATATCATGCACCGTTTAGTCATTACATAGACTGAGCTGCAAAAAAATGTGAGGATTTCTCTCCTCAATATTTTATCAAAGAAGTCAACTATGATTAACAATAATAATACTAAAGAACTAAAAAGATACATATAAAAAGCGACCTTTTCCTAAAATACTGCTGGTTCTGTGGTGTTTGAATTTTAAATCTGAATCCTGCACAGACACTTCAGTTGAGTTGAAGCTTTTAGTGCGTTTTGCCTCTCAGTGTTTTTTTGTGCAGCTCCAGCAGCGACATTCTAACTTCCCTCGTTTGATGGTATTTCCATTTTCTGTTTACACAAGAAATGAAAGGCAACGTAACAGTTTCAGCGCTGATATTCTACCTCATTTGATGGTTATTCATGAAAAAAGGATGCAAGGTTATTCAAGTTATTCAGGTTTTGACAGCATTTTTTTTATAAGCAGAGTGTTTACATTTTGACTGAAGGTTTGTTTGGATCACTGCTGTAAAATCTGAGGTCAGTTTTATTGGGTGACTATACTGTGCAGGCTCCTGAAGAGTTACAGGGTTACGTTACTGTCATCAGTGATAGAAGCTCATTGGAAAAGAAAGACTGCAATCACAGATACGTTGTTCAGTATTTTTTTTCCACTATCATCATAAATACGGTTATCGCAAATTTTCTTGAAATATAGCTGACACTGTTATTCACCCAGAAAACAGGTGACGATCTTATAGTGAGCATGAAGAATGACACAAATGTCACATGACAGCGGCTATACTGACTTATATAATAAAGCCAGACTTACACAGTAAAATAAACATTGATGACATTGATGACTAATGGTTAGTCTTCAATAGGATAGTCTGCACTTTGGCCTGTTGCACGGCAACAGAGAATAACAGAGGATGTGAAGGGATGGTGTTCATTAGACCTTTTAAAACCACAACATGTGTTTACAACGTGTTAACTTCAGGCAGAGTGAAACACTCCTGCACTTGGAGCACTTCACAAAATGATTTAAGAGAAAACAATCCCCCCTCCCGAAAAAGAAGGGTTACAAATTGTAAGTTGTTTCCTTAATCAAATTAACAGTCAATTAATTGATTAATCATACTGAGAAAATCTTGATGAGTTTGCTTAAACCAAACAACCCCTCAATCAAAGTTTTATCTCCACAGCAACATGTTACACGTTCTCTGACAGCGTTACGCCCTCTCTTAGAAATAAAGCTGCTAACTAGAACCATGTAGGGTTCTTGAGCTTGTCCCCTTGTTCGGACTTGGAACCCTTTCAAAGAGTTCTACCTAGAAACCAACATAAAAGGTTATATCTAGAACCATCTGTGAAAGGTTTCACCTAGAACCCTTACAAGAGGTTCAGCACAGATCTTTTTTATAGTGCAATAGTTCCATCTAGAACAACCTCGGGAGGTTCTATCCAGAACCTTTAAACCTTTCTAAGGGTGCTAACACGTATCCACCCAGGGGGTTCTACTAAGAAACATTCCAATGGTTTTATCTAGAACACGGAGGAGGTTCTACTGACAACCTTTTTATAAACCAAGGGTTTTGTCTAGAATCAACTCAGGGGGTTCTACCAAGAATTGTTTTACAT
>JAJHUR010140634.1:144575-181505 GCA_027495735.1 Lutjanus campechanus | reverse complement strand
GCTGAGACTTGGATTACACCACACAAGCAGGATGGAAACATTTTGTGTTTGTTTTGTGTGCTATTTTTAACGTTTTATCCATGGTCACCATTCACTGCCATTGCACTGGATGAGGCTGCTACCCTGTTTCTCCTAAAACTCCAGGATTGTTTTGTGAACTGAAGACCTTCACCCATCATCACATCGGCATAGTGATGAGTACATACTGAGTGGCTGAGTGGAATATCACTTTAAGTATATATACACACACTCATTCTGAATTTCTGAATTTGATGCCTGCAGCATGTTTGAAAAATTAATTGTTGAAGTTTAGAAAGTGAAATTCTTTCTCATTCTTGCTTGATATACGACTTCTGATATACGACTTCAGCTGCTCAACAGTCCTGTTTGGTCTCTGTTGTTGTATTTTGTGCTTCATAATGCACCACACATTTTCAATGGGAGACAGGTCTCGACTGCAGGCAGGTCAGTCTAGTACCTGAACTCTTTTACTATGAAGACACATTGTTGGAACGCGTCCACAATGTGTCTTGGCATCGTCTCACTGAAATAAGCAGGAATGGCATCATATAGTTGCACTCAAAATTTTTCAACCCCCATTGCAAATCAGTTTTATTGGCAAAACTTACAAACTTCCTGCTGTTTTTGATAAACAACTCAAACAAGAACTATTTAAATAGCTCAACACAATTAATATTACATGTGGTTTCTCCAAATTCAAGACTGAATTGTTCCTAGAGATACTGTTGGAAGCATAATTCGCAAGTTCAAAGTTAAAGGAACGGTGGCTACACTACCTGGACGTGGCAGAGAGAGGAAGCTATCAACAGGTGCCACCAGATGTCTGAGGAGGCAGGAGGCCAAAAACCCTCGAGTGACTGCAGAAGACCTGCAGCAAGGTAGCAGACACTGAGGTTTCAGTGTCTACAGTAAGATGCACACTAAACGCTAAACGTCTCCATGCCCAAACTCCAAGACGTACACCACTACTGACCCAAAAGCACAAGAAAAATCGCCTCCAATACACTCAAAACCATATAAATAAGCCACAGAAGTTTTAGGAGGTGGAGCGATGAAACAAGAACTTTTTGGGCCTATGGATCAGCGGTCTGGAGGAGGAAGAATGAAACATATGCTGAAAAGAACACCCTGCCTACAGTGAAGCATGGTGGTGGCTCGGTGCATCTTCTGGCACTGGAAACCTGCAGCATTTGGAAGGCAAGATGGATTCAGTCCACTATCAGCAAATCCTAGGAGAAAATGTCATGCCGTCTGTGAGGAAGCTGAAGCTTGGGCGTCATTGGACTTTCCAGCAAGACAATGATCCCAAGCATATCTCAAAGTCCACCAAGACTTGGCTTCAGAAAAAGTCCCGGAAGATACTAGAGTGGCCATCACAGTCACTTGACAATTCCGACCAAAGATTTTCTACAGGATTCAAGAAGGCAGTTGCAGCACGCAAAGAATATTAGCGAGCTGATTTGTCTGGATTCTCTGAATCTTTTAATAGATGAATCTTTTGTAGATGGTGAAATCTCTAAATTGCAGTTTTGTGTTGACAAACGTTCTTTAACTGTCTGACTGTTTTCCCACGCAGGTGATGTGTTCCACAGCTGTCACAGTCTTTAGTTGCCCCTGTCCCTCTGTTGCAGCTATCAAGTATTTGACTATTCTAGTATTCAGTATTTTTAGCATCCAGTTTTACATTTAAATACACAAAAATAATTATACAAATATGAGAATGAATGCATTCAATATGATTGTGATGAACATCATAGTAATCAATAATTTGTTCCCTTTAACCTATTATGCTTTGCTTTAAATTATACATTAAATATTTGACCTGGTCACACAAACTGACTATGATCGGTTGTGCCATTCAAGTTTACTTCTAACACCAGCACTTTTACTTGTAATTGAGTAATATTGTAGCAGTGTAACTGTTACAAATAAGTTCATATGTTAAAGTTTCAAAGTCTTTCTGCAGTATTGTTAGGTGTTTCAGAATTGTGTTGTGGTCACTTTAAGAGTCAGGAAGTCAGTACCAGGATGTTATGCCATGTGACCAGTAATCAGGAAGAAAGGAAGCATGGCTCTCAGTGATGTTGATGTGCTGCACCTGAAGTAATCCAGTGCCATCTGTATACATCTTGTGCCTAAAGTAGCATCGTGGGTATGTATATATTTGTTTAATTACTATCTACACTTGCAGTTAATTATTTTTGTCACACTGTTAAATTCTGTGAAGTTTATTTGTACATGTTTACTTTAGTTACTTTTGCTAGCGACTTCATTGCTCCTAAGCTCTTAGAAGTTTATTAAAGGACCATTACAAATAAATTCAAGAACAGGCAATTGATAACATTTTAAAAAATGATGTTCTATAATAACATAAACCTGTGGACAAGAGAACAGCGGTCTTCAGAGTCTTGATGTCAGGAAAGTGTTTACCTGACTGTCAAGTTATACACGACACATATAATGAGGACAGCACAGTAACAGTACTTGTACTTGAGTACAGACTTTCAGTACTCTTTCGTTCAAGTTTGACACAGTTAAATAAATTCTGGCCGAGGGGTGGTTGGTGCAGTTGTATTAGTCTAGGGGTGAGTCTTCTAGTTTTGTTGTCCCAAGGTTGATGGTTCAATTCCCCATTCTGACCCATAGTTCTATCCTTCCCTGAGTACATTAAGGTCAATCCCACATACAGTATGTTTTATAAACATGCCATTATGAGTGCAGGCATAACATATTTTTGAGATATGAATGGATCCTGATACACTCACAGATTGAGCAGCAGGAGTTGATTAACAACTTGTAAAACACTCAAAAATGACTTTGTTGCTTTGAACATGTGTAATCTTAAACAGTCATGTTAATTGGTTGATTATCATTCAGGTAAGTGGTTTCAGATGAAAGTTAAACTTATCAGATTGAGAACAATCATCTCTACATACACAGTGAACCAGAGCAGCCTGTAGGGGGTGTGCTCTGCTGCTGACAATAACACATCCTCAAGTCAGACTCAAACAACTCTGAGTTTATTAGACAACTTGAATCTTAGCAGCTCATCCTCCTGAGCTATCTCTCTGCAGCAAGTTCAGCTTGTTTGTGATTCTTTTAGCATTGTTGAAGAAAATACTGCTTTCAGAACTCTGTCAGGATGCAGGTTTGAACCCAGAAACTTGAAATCTTGAGTCCAATAAATAACTGAGTGAGCGAACAACTCTGTCTTGTTGTATCCTCTCCCTCAAAGCCTTTTAATCAGAACTTTGCTGCCTTCCTCACATTTCAGTATGGTCATGAATGAACACAGAATGCTGACAAGTCCGGTTGGCACTGACAAATCCTCTCTGAGTGCTGTCATATCTTCACTTTGGGTGCTGGACTTCAAAATTCACTTAGCTTCATTAAAATAAAACCTAAGGCAGCCCACTCTCATTCTGAACAGGCAGTTGACCTCTGTTTCTTAGAGCTTTTCACACTTTAATGTTGTATACTGGGCTCAAAATTAACCCAAGGATTGAACCTGGGTCCTTAAGAACTTCAAGCAGTGATCTATCTCCCCAAACCAACAAGCCAGAGATACTGGAGATCTCTTTCTTAGAGCTTTTCACTTGTTCCTTTGGAAATGGGCCTGAAAACTAACCTATGGATCAAACGTGGGTCCTCAGAACTTCCGAGCAGTGATCTATCGTCCTAAGCCAATGAATCACAGATAACTGAGGCCTCTTTCTAAGAACTTTTCACTCTTTCTGGTGAACACAGGCCTAAAAAAAACAAAGCATCAAACCTGGGTCCTCAAAACCTCTGAGCAGCACTCTACCTTCCTACTAAGCCAATGAATCAGAGATACTAGCATAGCACACTAGATATTAGATACTACTCTCTTTCTTAGAGCTTTTCAATGTTTTCATTGGACACAGGTCTCAAAACTAACCCAAGCATTAAACCTGGTTTCATAGAACTTGAAAGCAGTGATCTACCTTCCTGAGCCAATGAATCAAATATACATGAAGTGTCTTTCTTAAAGCTTTTCTCTCTTTCCTTTAGAAACAGGTCTCAAAACTTAGCCAGGGATCAAACCGGGGTACCCAAACTTAAAGGTAGTGATCTATCTACCTAAGCCAATGAATCGTGGATACCCCAAGGCTCTTTCTGAGAACTTTTCAATCTTTCCACTGTACACGGGCCTCAAATACAAGCCAAGGATCAAACATGGGTCCTCAAAACCTCTGAAGCGCACTACATTCCTAAGCCAATGCATCAGATACTGGAAGCCTCTTTCTTTGATCTTGTCACTCTTTCCTTTGGAAACAGGCCTTAAAATTAACCCAAGGACCGAAGGTTTGACTCTTTCATCTGGACAGTTTGATGCTCCTCATGTTTCCCATCTGCATGTTGCTCATTTCTAACAACTTGAGGCACCAGATCAGATACACAAAGGCTTTTCTCTGACTAGTCTAGATTTCCTTTCAAAATGAACAGACTAGATTCCGACCAACCAAGATCCTCCAAACTGCAGAAGTGAGTTTTTGAATTTCAAATTTCCAAATACAGTCAAACTTCAACAGCCACAAAACAGTAAAAGACACCAAATTACCCCAATGTAAAATGTCTTTTATTTCTATATAATAAGACACAGACACAAGTAGATTGAACCAGCTACAATTAACAACAATTCTAGGAAATTGTATCAATGTTTTGTAAGACAATGTTCAAGATGTTCAATGTTCAGGGATTGAACTACCAACCTTGTTGCAATGAATCCTGGTACTTCTTCATATTCGTGGTTTTGTATGTGTGAGTGTGTGTGTGCGCGTGTGTGTGTTTGTTGTCTCCATGTGTTTTTATTTGGACTGCTCAGTGTGCTCTTGAATTGCCCCTCGGGGATAAATAAAGTTTTTTGAATTGAATTGAATTAAATTGAATTGGTAGCTGATCCACCTGTCATCACACCCAATCTAGGATGAAGTAATATGTCCCAATCGTATGTGTGCTGCATGCAACAGTAACAATGTCTGCATCTTTTTGTGCTCTGTCATGACTCCCTTGCAAAAGAGGTTTAAATAACACTTAATATGTAGTAATGGTAGCATCGGGGTCATGTCAGTTGCAGATGTGACAAAAATACACTAATCACAATAATAAACAACAATAATGTCTGTATGTTATTTTGTTGTTATTTTTGTCTTATGTCTGCAATTTTTCATTTTGTTACCTCTTTTATGTTGTTGTCAGCTCCGTACGTCTTCATCTTGTAACATGTTTTTCATCTTGTTACTTATTTTACATCATTCTTGTCTCACTACATCTGTCATGCATGATGTGCACTGATGGAAACACCAAGTAATCGCCTTTTCCATGTGTTATTGTCCCATCCAGTTAGGTTGAAACAGAACTTAATGTGGGGGAGGTGCAGAGGTGATGCAAAATAAATATAATAATAACACTCAAATGTATTCAAACTAAAGTAACAAGCCTGTTTTGAAAATGTAAGGAGTAGAATACAGATAGTTGTGTTTAATTGTAGAGAGTAAAAGTAAGACATTGTCAGAAAAATAACAAGTAACTTGTCGAATCTCCAGGTGATGTATTTCTGACATCTGTCACTTCTTAAGACACTTGTGACCTATATGGCGTTGGGGAACCATGGCTCCGGCACATCACCGCGCCATCTTTTAGATCAGCAGGTGTCACTGATTAGTATAACTCTGGAACAAGTTATCAAATCAATATAGTCAAGTATGAAGGTCAACTCAAATACTTGAGAATGATTTAGGAAATCTGGTCTTATCATCTTAAACTGTAAAGTGGACATAAGGAGTTGTGAGTTTATTGATTTGAACCAACTGAAGTCTGACAACCACAAGAAAGGCTCGCATGATCACGCAGTGCCTCGTAGGTTTTAACGTTGGGTTCAAGCCTGAGCGAGTTTTAAAGACCAGAACTCAGAAGAAAGACTAAAAGATCTGAGAGAATTCACTTCTTAAGAGGCTTAATGACTTTTGAAGAACAACTTATGGGGTTCAGACTTTATGAGGTCTGGTGAATTTTGAAGGCCGGGGTCCAAAGATAAAAGTGAATACCTCTGAGAAACAGAGCTGTCTGATCCCGTGGCTCAGGTTAGGAGGTTGAGGTTGTGTGTTTGAGCCTTATGATCCTCAGCGACTTTTGAAACCGGAGTCCCAAGAAAACAGCGACAACATCTGACAACAGGAGCTTGACTGTTGACTGATTATAAACCACCATACCACCACCAATTACTATAGTGTATATCATACCTACATATACTACATGATGATGTCATGAGAGGCTGTGTCATAGAGAGACATACATATCCTCCCAATGGCTGCTGCAAGGACTACAACCCATCATGACATCCATTAAAGGACTACAAAACTAATAGTGGTTTTGTTAAAAAGAAGACTGAAGTTCAGTTTGGTTTTGTTCATCTGCTTAGAAGAAGTTGTCCTGTTCTGTTAGCCTGGTTGTCTTCATTCCCCACATCCGTACCTCAAAAGCTCCACAAGAAAAGCTCCCGACCTCTGAAGACATCACAATATCTACAGTATGTGTATACTGTATATGTTGTTCTGGGAGTCGCTGTCAATCAACTTATTCCGTTGTTTCAGTCCACAGACATGTTGTCTTGGGAGATCAGTCTAAAGCACAAATTGGGCTTTTCTCATCCACATTTTGAAGTTCCTCCTCTGTCTGTGTCAGAAATAAATGAATCATTTTCTGTAAAAATTCAGTAGACAGACCTTGGACCAAGAACAGCTCTAGATTTTTTTTTAACTGTTTCCTCATTTCCAGCAAAAACATCTAATTTTAGTCTTAACCATGAAGCCGAGGGAGAGGCCAGATCCTCAGGGTGTGTTTTCAGGGTCAAGAAGGCGAATTCAGTTAAATCTAAGAGCGAGGAGTGATGCTTCTGGGTGGAACTCCGGTTCAGAAATAGTTCAGCTTTTACGGAGGTTTGCACTCTCGGTGCCTTCTCATTAGCATGAGTGATGGAAACTCCTTCTGATTTTACAGTTTGGCCTTGAATTCATTTTCACTGCCTCTCCATGCAAATAGTGTTTTCCACCCCCGCCCAAGTGTTTGGAGAGCTTTTCAGGCATTTTTTTAAAGGGCAGGGGGGGCTCCGCTGGAGGAGGGCGATGCTGAGTTTACAGGCTGACCTCCACCATGGAGCCATCACGCACACCACACAGTAACACACCACAGACACAGGGGAGACAGCCATACCTGGTCTTTCTTACTACTTCTCTTTCTATTGCATTAGTCCTGAAGGTAATGTTTAATTTTACAGGTCTGTAATTTCTCTGTGATTTCCTACTTTTTCCCCAAAAGAGGTTCCTGGAAAGAACTCTGTAATTTTGTCAGAATTATAGGGGAAATGGAGCGTAAGTTTAAAGGTGCAGTGAGTGATTCAGAGGAAAAAATGGTTGATTGTTGAGTCTTTTCCCAGGTTATGACGTTTTGGGAATGAGACTCAAAAATCACCCATTTTACTGACCTCATATTGGCCAAAAGTCTGCAGTCACGAGAAGAGAGCCAAGAGGAGGAGCATAGGTCTAGTTTTCTCTCACACCGCCTGAACTACCTTACGCTTAAAAGGAAAAAAGTTTAACCCCAAAAACCTTTTTTTTTTCTCCTGGCCTAAACTGTGCATTTTAATGTGATTTTTCATTTTATTTATGTAAATGATTATGCAGATTATTTTTAAATAATCTAAATCATCTCATCGTGATCTGATCAGCTTTGAGCCTCAGCTCTACAGTCTGTCATGTAGTGTGACATCCACTCCCGGACTGCGCCCTTCCCTCTGGGTTGCCAGGTTCCTGTTTTTTTTCCCGTGGTATTGGGCTACTTTTGAAGTGTTGCCACAGGGTTAATTTTTAGGAATATTTTGCATATTTTGCATAGATTCATAATATCTCTAAATATGCATCCACATTTGAAATGATCTCATTTATTAATAGCTACATCCTACCAAATTGACTTCAGATCGGCTGGCACACGTCACATGCACGCCCACATAAACACATACAGATGTGTAAATACTGGTTTTATTGGCCGTTGGGCTGGCTTTGTCACCCAAACCTGGCAACCCTGTCTTCCCTGCTCTACTAGCAGTGCACCTTTAACAGATGTGAGTGCATCTGCTGCAAGTTGCCATGAGTGAGCTAACCAGTTAGCTTGTAGCAAGACCATAAAAAGACCACTAAAAGTCATATTGACACCAGGTTGGTATCATTAACCATTTAAAAGACAGTTTGACTGTGATTGTGCAGAAGTCTGGAGTCAGACTGCTCCCTTTACCTGCCAGCTGCTAACACGTTTTTAGCACAGATAGCTTAACACTCATGTTCAATGTGGAAATTTCTCACCTAGAAAGATTTTTACCATTGTCTTGTAAAGAAAAAAAGAGTTTAACAATGCATATGACGTGAAACATGCATTGTAAACACAGACAATAAAACACACGTTTCTACCGTTTTGTACTTTTTTGTGTGTAATTGTTAATTCTTTACTTTTCTATTTATGCTGTTTATCCGACAGTACTTGCCTTAATGTTTATCTATATTTTTAGTACCATGTTTGTTCTGCACCAACATGCCACAGCAAATTCCTTGGAAGTGAGAACCTACAGTACTTGGCAATAAAACCGTGCTGCTGCATTAATTGAATGTGGACATTTTGACAGGTCACTGCCTACACACAGAGAATTTGAGAAGAATCTCTACACCAACTCTTTTTCTTCTTTGCAGTAATAAAAAAAAAGTATTAATACATTTAAAAGTCACTTTTGCTATTGACTGCAAAAGCAGCAGCAGCAGCAGCAGCAGTAGTTTTAGTATTGACTGCAGTTTTTGTGATTTCAGTTGAACAGTCAGTGTTGGATACCCTCCTTTAAACAGGGAACAATACAAACACACTCACACACCATCTCTCTTTATCTGTTGAGTTGTTCTCTTTTCTGCTGTTAGTCTGCTGCACCAGCCATGAATTTATGTAACACTACACCTAAATTACCGCTCCGTATCGCAGAGTGGAGCTGCAGCAGATCACTCACATCCTACAGCCCTGAATTAACACAGGGGGGGCTTGGGGTGTCAGGTAGAGTGGCTGGTAGGAAAATGTACAGGTCAGAACACAGAAAGTTAAACATTAAGATGGAGATTCAGAAAGTTTCTGAATCAGAAAGGTGTAATTTGCACTGCAGTGTAAGAAAAATCAAGAAAATAAAAAGCATTTGCAGAAAAAAAAAAAAGAGAATCATCATCTTCATATCCTCACATTAAAGGTTCAACGTCTGTGAAACACTGTCCATCAGCTGTGACTGAGTCTGTGCATGAAGTATCATCCATGTAAAGACAGAGTCCTCCTCCCCTCGTCTTGGTGGGGTGCTGCATTCTGTCAGCTCAGAACAGCTTGATCCAGGTTGTGGTGGAGCTGGTCTCTATATGATGTGGGCACAGCAGACTCTGGTTTTCCCGTAGTTTGTCCAGGTTACGCAAGAGCAGCCTTAAGTCCGAGCTGAGTTAGCATGGCTCTTATCTCCTCTCGCCTCCTGCAGCGGAACATTCAGCTGTTCTAGCTGGTGGTTGAAAGATTGTGCGCGTGTACGTTGTTGATTGTCTCAAGGTCCACTGCTCTTTAATCCAAACCCCACGCTTCCTTTTCAAGTGCCTACACATGTACTACTGTCATGTGTGATACATGTTTCAGCAAAAGAGCTAAAAAAATAACATACAGAAGATAGTCACAGTTCATTTGAACCTGGCAGGCTGTCTTGAAATAATAAATGCATTCATAAATGCACATGGAAATAGGGGCGCATTTAGATGCACCTTCAAATTTTGCGACTTTTCTCTTTTATTCGAATTTATTCAAAAACACGACTTCAAGGTTGCAAGAAAAATGACTCGTTCAGTCCAACAAACATTCACATATGTACTTTTATCTGGTCTTCTTTTTTAAAACTCAATAACTCCTCCATCCTTGAGTGCCAGTCCTAAATTTCCTTTTTTAAATGACAAAATCAGTGTAAATGTAATCTGTTGCAGTTATTAAGGAGAAATATGTAATGAAATTAGTTACTGATCAATGTTTTTAGTCACTATAAACCTAATGTTTTGTTAAGTTTTTAGCTTCCAACAAACGGTGTAACCTTTTGTGAACTTTCCAACTAGCTAGCAAAAACAATTAAAGTTTCTTTTAATTTTAACGTTTAAAAACTTTTTTTTAACGAGGTAGCAAGTATTTATTAACCTTTTTAGCAAGCTAGCAGAGAATGTAACATATTTTTTTAGTTTTACAGCTAGCTAGCAAACCAATGAAGGCATAATATTTGTTACATTTTTAGCGAGCAAAAATCAATGTTTTATTAACTTATTTAGCTAGCTAACAAATACTGTAAAGTTTATTTTTACTTTAAATGTTTTGTTAACATTTTAGCGAGTTAGCAAGCAATGTTTGCCTAATGTTTTATTACATTTTTAGCAAGCAAAAAAGGATGTGATGTTTGGTTAACTTTTTTTGTTTAATTTTTAGCTAGCAACAACTTCTGGTCCTAAATTTTCTATTTTAAATGACAAAATCAATGTAATTGTTATCTGCTGCAGTTATTAAGAAAAAATATGTAATTTAATTAGCTACTTCTAACTACTACTAACTACTCAAAATGTTGGTGATTACAAAGGGTTTACATCCAGCTGTTCTTTTCAGTTTGCCTGGTGGAGCTCTGCAATCTACTGAGCGACCTCTTCTTGTTATTTATGCTACTTTTGCTAATTAAACACTCTTATCATCTTGTTATTTTGAGATATCAAACTATTATCGGATGATGACATCTCTGATCTCTGGTTGCTGGTTGTGAATATGTCTGCAGTCTTTTTTTTCCCTGTCTTCCATTTTTTGCAACTGATAGACCACAAATTAGTAAATCTTGACAAAGTGACATTGAAGTCATGATCACAAGAAAAGTATCAAAAGAAAAATGAAATCCTGAAAACATGAACCTAAAAAATTGAAAAGACTGAATTGGAGTACTATTTGTTCCATTTGTATAATGACATAAATAAGTACCAATTACCAGATAATGGGCCAAAAGAAATTTGAAGCAGCATTGCTATGCTCATGTGTTTACAAGTGCACAAAATATGTGAGATCACAACACGCCGGCTCAGGAACAAGTGGAACATTTGGCTGCTGCTCAACTCTGCCGCTCAGCCTAAAGAGAGTGCTGTCATCTGACACTTTGATCTAAAGCCTCGCTGGGATTTACCTGACTGTTAAATCTAGACTGTGCTTATGGTTCAAAGCAGCCTGCACTGACCCCATCACTTTCTATATACAAAGGAAACGCAGAGACTGGAGATGGACTGCTCAGTATTCACCGAGGCCCACACAAATGTTTTTCCCTCTGCCATAGATTTTTCAGCAGCATCAGTTTTGGCCTACATAAATTAAATGTGTTTTTTGAGGGAATTTAAACTCCTGAAGCTAGTTGCCTCCTGGTCTGCGGCACATAGGGTTATTAGTGCACTTAAGTTTAGCAGGCAGGACTGCGAGTGGTCATAAACCTAGTGAGAATATTGGAGAGTGTACGTAATAAAGACACTTTTTTACAGCATTTTTACTTGTTAAGAGTTTTGCAGAATAAAACACAACCAAGTTTCCCTAAACACCCTTATACTAATGGTGGCAGTGGTTTAAATAAAGCTTTAATTGTATTCTCAGGCTGGGTTATACCTAATTTAGTCATGGTTTACCTATATATTATGTTGCACCAAAACTTAAAATTCAGAAAGGTTCAATTTAAACCTCTTTTTTAAACCTCATTAATCTAAATCTGTTGTACCAAAACTCTAAAATCCATCATAATGTGTAATTCAGTATTAACTTTAAACTTACTCTTGAGGTTTTTGGTTTATGAACATTTCATCTAGCTATCAAACAATGTAATGTTTTAGCTTGCTAGCTTGCTAGAAAACAACATAACCTATTCTTAACTACAGTATAGAGCCAGCTAGCAAACTATATAGGCATAATGTTTTATTAAATGATTAGCTAGAAATGAATAATGTAACCTTTTGTGAACTTTTCAACTAGCTAGCAAAAAATTGAAGTTCCTTTTAATCTCTTTTTTTAAGTATTTGTTACATTTTAGCTAGCAAAATCAATGTAATGTTTTATTAACTTATTTAGCTAGCTAACAAACAATGTAAAGTTTCTTTTGAACTTTAATGTTTTGTTAACATTTTAGCAAGCTAGCAAATGATGTAATGTGTCATTAACTAATTTACTTAGTCAGCAAACAATGTAACAGTTTTTCAACTTTTTAGCTAGCTAGCAACTAATATAATGTAGTGTTGTCTTTATAGCTAGCTAGCAAGCAATGTAGGCCTAATGTTTAATTACATTTTTAGCTAGCAACAAACAAATTAATTATTTGTTAACTTGCTGCTAGCTAGCCAATAATGTGTGATAGCGTTAACTTTATAGTTAGCTAGCAAACAATATAGGCCTAATGTTTTTTTTAATTTCTCAGCTAGCAACAAACAATTTAATGATCTCATCCCATCTCAGTTTACATCAATAAACAACTGGATTTATTAAACACAGTTCTTATTAGTTCTTAATTGTGCAACAGAGCTCTGATTAGTTTTAAATCTGGATTTATTCACTTTAAACCTCGTTTTGCTACTCTCTGATTAGAACTAATCTAATCTGAGTTGATGCAGCTCAGTCTAAATGTAACAGCACCAAACTGCTCCACAGTAACATTCATTAATGAGGACAATAGATTGATAAGTTTCAGTCTGCTGAATCACAGTGTATCAGTGGGGACAGGAGGTGGTTCTCCTTGTGATGCTGAGCACATTCAGTGCATAGTAAATGCATTGTTATATTAATGCATACAAACCAAGGTATTACAGCAGGCCTGAAATTTCCACAGAGAAACACTTGTTTCTGGTCTTTTCTTTCTGTTTGCACAGAGCAATCTGCAGCTAATTTGCCCGTCGAAGACTATTTCAGAGAGCGTCCAGGGACTCCCAGCATTACAGTGCTGCATTAACTCACAAACCATTCAATTGTTTCATTATCCTGAACACTAGAGAGCGACCAAGCAGTGACTGCCACAATGTCTTTATCTCATATCCACCAATGGATCCACCTAGAGTGAACCTGTCACTCTTCCATTTCTTTCTAAAACACTTGTGTGCTATCTTCACTCCCACACTCTTTCTACAGCAGCCTTCTTAATCCCCATTAGTCTGGTTTCATGGCCTTTTCCATATGTGCTAGCTTGGCTTTACTTGGTTTAACTTGGTGCATGAGTCCAGGACGGCAGGGATTTGCATCACCTCCTGAAGGTGTGTCTTTCACTGATGACGCACTTGTCTCCAGTCGATCAGCTGTAAAAAGGTGCATAAACACATTTAATTTCCCATTAATTCTTCACAAAGTCCCCCAATATTTCCTTTTTTAAAAGCTTTTATTATGAAGCAGCAAAATCAGGAAATGTTGGGTTTTCATCAGCACTAACTTAACACAGCTCCAATGCAGATACCTGAAAGTGCAGCCTGCCACAGAGATTCAGTTGGAAGCAGCAAAAGTACTGAGAGCTGAACACACAAACATTTTTAAAACTCTGCTCTGCTGTGCAGACATGAGTAGAGTCTTGCAAGACATGCTTGTTTGAGGAGGAGTAACGTAGTGCTTTAATCTTGCCTGAAAAGTTGAACCCATCAAGGGCTGATGCCGACAAAGTTCTGCACAAAATTGATCCAAGACTAACCCTCATTAACATATTTCACCCTGAACCTGACTACAGTGCGACATTTTTATGAACAAGCATCCCTGTACATGCCAAACAGAGTTTTCAGAGACAGGGACAATAAATAAATAAATAAATATAGTAAAGACCGAACTCAACTTTAGCCCATGAAATATGTGAGAAATAAGGCCTGACCCGACCCGAACCTGTCAAGTCCCATCGCGTTCAGGCATAGATCTCAAGCTCTAGAGAAAGGGGTTGGCCACAGTTAACAATGATGCATCCCTTTTTTTTGGGTGACCCGTCTCAAGATCCGCTGCACTAATCGAGTCCCTGCGCTTCCTTTTTCCCACGTTAATGAGTGTATTTCTGTTATCTATCATGTAGATATACCTGCTGTATTTCACCATCTGACCAATGTTTGCTGAGATGTAAGCTAGCTTTAGCCTCATTCTCTTAGTATTAATGTTATGTACGCAGCTGTTAGCTAACTTTACATAAACACTTTCGCAGAGTTCTTGTTTTAAAACGTGTCAGATGGAAACATTAAAACTTCACCTGGAGACTTCTCAGCTGACTCGAGTTAGCATTAGCTTACATCAGCCAGCTACACTCATGAAATCTGCTTGTTAGTCATTACTTTAGCTGACAGAATCCACCGTCGTCAGCTATGAATGAGAAGCTGCTTTTGTTTATTTTTCTAATGAATCGCAGACCTCGTGTTTCAACAGTTACTCCCATTTTCAATGTTAAATCTGCCACTGTTATAACTGCAAAATGCATAAATGCAGTGTGAGAGTGGAAAGTTTGGCAGGCTTAGCAACAGTAACTAAGGAGGGTGTGGCTTAGTGAAGATTTAACCCCAACCCAACCTCCTGGTGAAAATGGTTCCATAAAGGAACGTGACCTCTCAGTCTATGTAGACCAGTACAACAGAACAGCAGCGTTCTGTCCACAGTGTTCATGTGTATGATGTTCCTTTCTAGTGACCATCTGTGAAGTCAAAACATCCCCAGTGATTTGCAGAACTTCAGGCTCCTGCCACACTTCTTTTGCACTCAACTTTTCCCCTGGCTGAGAGTGAGTCATAATGGATTTATTGGTGATATTTGCCGCCCTCAAAACCAGGCAGTTGCTGAGTACATGACCCGTGCAATCACTGTTTTACAGTCAGTTTCTTGAAGTCGGAGAGTGCGGCGTGTGAAAGTATATTAAGGAAGGGAAGTGGGCGTGGGGGAAGGGTTAATCAGCCACAGTCAACGAGGCTCAGGGCAGACCATCAGTGGCATTCAGCTGCCCCGCACATCCCATGTGAGTGGCATGCGGCAGCCCTGGCCCACTTCTCCCCGCTGAGAGACCATTTATGGGCCTCGCGACGGGAAGAGGACATGCATAAAACAAGGCTGCGCCCCTGGGGTTAGTGTGTGGACGGGAAGCATGGGTGCAGAAAATTCACTGACACAGAAAGCCTCTTATGAAACCAGAGAGGGCAAGCAGAGAGGAGAGGCACTGCTGGACACATGGAGAGGATGATGGATACACCAGTGGTTCTCAAAGTGGGGTCCAAGGGCATGCAGGGGTCGCTGGAGAGGTTTCATAGGACCCTCAGCAAAATAACAAATGTATTTCCTGACTTCAGTTTAAGAGAAAATCTAAATAATGCAAAAGCCAGGGACATCTTAATCCATTCAAAGCAGTTTTTTTTTTTTTTTTAAATCTCACAACATAACTGTCGGGAAAAGTGTAAGAGTTGGTGTTTTCTTTGGCTTTAAATAGTGTAAAAAAAAACAAAAAACAAAGAGGGGACAGTTTCCTAATCAAAATTTGAATTGTTACAACATTGGAAGAGGCTCCTGGCTTTTGTCTGCAATTTTCTGCACAAAAAAATGACCAAAACATACTTTTCTACTAGTAAACATTAATAATGAGACAGTTATTATTATTTATAGACAATGGCAGGGACAGTCTATGGAACAGGACAGTGTTGTGCATGTTCACACCTAAAAAGAGCTAGCTCAAAGCCAGGGGCAGAAGTAACTAATTACAAATACTCTAATTACTCTAATTAAGTAGTTTTTTTAAGTACAATTTCCAGTCTGTAATTTTACTTGTACTTAAGTATGCAGTACACTAAGTAATCTACTTAGTTACTTTTAAAATTATATTTGCCTACTGAGTACATTTTGAATTAATATCCAAAGCATTCATCTGTATCTGAGTAGCCAATCAGGTGATCTGATCACAAACGGACCAATGGAAACCGAGACATGCTGCGACAGCACACATTTGGAGTAAAATTGTTAATGATTATTCATGAATAAATTAATTGTAATTAAGAATTTAACTGATTGAAAATGTATTTGTGAATATTAAATCAATAGATTAGACATTGTTTTGTCATTTCAACCATTTGTTGAATCATGAAAATTAAACTTAGACTTAAAATGAGAAAAAAATGACCCCAAAAAAAATTGAAAATGAGGGGAAAAAAACGTGTTTGTATCTTATAAATTATTAATGATTAATCAGTTATTAGCATTTTCAACTATTGGTTCAGGAAAACACAAAAAATTTCCAACCCTAGTTTGAAGAGGTGACTGTGACATCACAGCTGATCCCTGGTTTAAATAATGGAGTCCCTGCTTACCTCCACCAGGACGGGGATCGGGTGCAAGAAAAGTACTCCAGATGTGAGAAAAATGAGAAAGAACGCACAAAACCAGATAATCCTACTGGCGAAATAATTCAACTTTATACTTAGATTTAACGAAAACTGAAGAAAAGTTAAAGATAAAGAAAAAGTAGATTAAAGAGACGAGACAACGAGGAGCGATTCTGCAGGCTGCCACCCGGGACAGCTCCAGAAACATTTGAATAAAATGCATTCCTGTGAAACTGCATCGTGCAGTGTAATGAAATGGCTACGCGCGCTTTGGTTTCCAATCCGTCATCCTGCACTCGTGCTCTCTGTTTTCCTCCCTACAGAAGATTTTCAGCAGCTTCCTGACCTTCATCTCCGTGTTGACACCACAGCCTCAGCAGGATCGTGTAACAGCCACATGGACTACAGATGAATGGTACCAGTATCTTATTGGAGGGGGAAACACTTTGTAACAGGAGTTGATGACAAATGCCAGCGCCCGCCTTATGGTTCTATGACATATAGCTGTAGATTTGTCATTAACCACCCAGGGAACCACGCGGGCCGGGCGGACCGGCTGTCGGATCCGTTGGACATTTTCTTGGAACGGCTTGATGAGTTTTGGGGTGCGATCAATACGCCCACTGCCTGCCATCCATCTGTAATGCCTCCCTCGCTTCATCCCTCACGTCCAGAGGTCTGCATGTTTCCCACTAACCACGCCGCTTCTCCAGACGAGAGCTCTCCATTTTAATAGATTCTAACTTCCCCTCCAATAAGCCTACAGAGCAGGAGGATATATAGAGAGAGCTTTCTTCATTAGGCAGCCGGGGAATCTTAATCAAAAAGCTATTTGCCCCCTGCAATTGATTTGTGTCTCTGCGTTCAGATATTAGTGTGAATTTTTCCTCTGAACTGCCTGTCCTCCTTTGCATTACAGGTGATTAGAGGAAATGGAGTCTAAATCCGTAAACAGAGAAGTTTCAGCCCGTATACAGTCTGTTATTAGGCAAGAAATTACCCTAAAAGCATCAACAAATGAAGCAATATTGTGGAATCAACTTCTTGATATTGTTTCCGTTTCTATTCTACATTAATCCAGGATATATTGTCACAATGAATAAGTTCTCCGTTCACTCTGCTCGACTCTGGCTTGTTCCCTTCATTAAACGTATTTGTTTCTCTGCAAACTTTTACCTCGCCCACCTTCAAGGTCCTGACACGCTGACATTTTATCAATCTAATGTTTGTCTGTCAGGACAAGGCATGAGAAACAGTTCAGCTTGTATACAGAGAAAAAACAATGTTGAATATAAACAGCTAAAGGCTGTTGTCTGGGTAAAGCAACAAGGAAATCAATCCTTCACTTCCTTTTTATTGCACTTTACACTTTTACACTGCAAGTGGCTGAATTCAAGAACTACTAAAACGGCCATAAGTGCTCACTTTTGACCTCTGACTTCCAAACTGTATTATTGCTCATGATAAAAACCAGAAGAGATTCATGCTTTTATTTTGTTAGTTCATCTTTTTAAAAATGAAATAAATAAAAAATGAAATTAAAACTTAGATTTTTGTAAACTCACAGAAGAAAACTATCCATCGTTAAGTTAGGCTAATGTTAAGTCATGCTAACATTAGCAAGTACCAGGGGTGGAAGTAACTAATTACAAATACTCAAATTACTGTTATGAAGGAGTTTTTTGCCGACATGTAAACTTACTTTTTTTAAAAGTACGATTTCAAGTCTGTACTTTTACTTGTATTTAAGTATACTACAAGAAGTAATCACAAACAGGCCAAGGACAACAGAGACATTTGGGCGGAAAACAAAACTAAACGCTGTGGCAGCACACGTGTGGAGTAAGGACATTAATGATCAGTTATTAATTGTCATTAGGAATTTAACCAATTAAAAAATATATTCATAGATATTTAATCAATAGTCATGGCAGGAACTTCACCTCATTTGACATTGTTTGAGTAATATTTTAGCAATGTACCACGACTGGCCATTACATTAACTATATTAACTATATTAGACTAACTGAAATAACACTTAACACAAAGGGAACCTTTAGATATTCTAGCTGGAGTTTTTCTACCACACTCTTACAGGGAAATGTGCCTTTAATTCTGCATTTATTTGACAGCTATAGTTGCTTTTAGACAAATATTTTCCCTAGTTATGCTAAGAAAAAAAATACAGCGTGATGTTAAAGAAACAGTTCAGCCCCAAATCAAAAATACATATTTCTCCTCTCACTTGTAGTTCTGTTAATCCATATAGATCAGGGGGTTTCAGTCTGAGACTCTGGGTCGCCCCTCACACAAAGCTTGAAGAAAGGCGACCACCAACTGGCATTGTTTCACTCAATTCAATATTTGATCCCACAGATACTCAACGATTAAACAAATTCATAAAAGAGGTCTGTTCAAAGGTTTTTTATTAGTTTCTGACTCTGGTGGAAAACAGTCAAAATCCTCAATACTGTATCTCTGAACTATCTCATTAACCAAGTCTAACACATATAGGCTATTCTATGTGATCTCCTTTTGATAACTAGTGTAATAACTAATGTAGTGTTTTTCACTTCTATTCCTCTGAAACTGTTTGGAGCCCCTCCTGGGGAAGCCCGCCTCCAACTTTGAAAACCTCTGATCCAGATAGTTTTTGTGTGAGTTGCAGAGTTTTGGAGATATCGGCTGTAGAGATGTCTGCCTTTTCGCCTATACAGTATGTATACTTATATATGGAACTAGATGACATACAGCTTGTGGTGCTCAAAGCGCCAAAAAATACATTTGAAAAACTCGACAGCTGTGTGTCTTTCCAGAAATCATGACCCAGTTACTCAAGATAATCCACACATCTTGTTGTGAGCAGTTTCATGTAGGAACTATTTTCTTTCTACTGAAGTACACCCAAGATAAGATCATGATTTCAGTTGTAATGTCAATTAAAAAAAATCATGTCTCAGGTCACTGCTGCCTTTTGAATAATGCTGAACTCACTATGACTGGATATTGTGTTGTGAGATTGCCTATTTTGGCAGAAAACAAATGAAATACGTTGACAGTGAACATCTGAATGATATGTCCAGTATCACAATTTGATGGTGATCAACACATCCTCATGATGTTAACAGAAAAGGTATTTTGGTTGGTGTTATGTTGTTCCCTCTAGCAGATTAGTTATATATGGTGCAGAAGGAAGTGTGTATCTACTCACAGACCCGAGGCTTGTGTTTGTGACAAGATAAAAACATTAATGGAGTCCTCCTTGGCTGAGCCGTAACAATGAATGTAAATAAAGATGAACAACGCCTCTTCTCTTCCTCCCTCGGTACAAAAATGAAGCCAAAATATCCCGGATACGAGCGCTGCCATCTTGCATTGGTGGCTTCATTTGGAGCCAGAGTCTGTGCAGTAGTGACCAGTGCCGGAGCCGTCGTATGGTGTTCACACCTGGCCAACTCAATCCCCAGCAGAGCTCAGTCGTCAATCATGGAAATAAACCCCATTTTTATATCATCAAATAGCTAATTGAAACCAAACTGATAACAAAAACAAACACTTTATGAATTTGAATCAGCGTGATATCTCCCAAACTCTGCAACTCACACTAATACTATCTAGATGGACAGACAGCTCTACAGATATGAGGAAAAATATGTTTTTGATTTGGGGGTGAACTGTCCCTTTAGGGATAAAGCAGGTATTCCCAAACCTTGGGACAATGGACTGGACAATACTTGACCATACTTGAAAACACTAGACAATACCAGAAAATACTCAACAACACTGGACAATACTAGACAATACTCAACAACACTGGACAATACTAGATAATACCAGGCAAGACTAGACAATACCAGACGATACAAGACAATACTGAACAAAACCAGACAATAGTCAACAACACTGGACAAGACAGAACTAGACAGTACTAGACTGTATTGGCTAAATAAATACATTTTTTAGCCACAAAACTTATATAAAATAATAAAATATCTTACAATAAAGTGTGTTCATTGGAAATTTTACAGTGCATTCATGAACAAAACACATTTTTATTATTTAGTGAAAAGAGTTCCACTGTCAACAATGAGCCCAAAATGAACTCGTGCACACACACTTTGACTCTCACAACACTCAGTAAAATCTGTTCCAAGGCAGATTATCACTGTATCACTGATACAGGTGATGTAAAAAAAAGATTCCCCCTTTAAAAAAAATGTGGTCCTTAAGTTTGCATTACAGAATACGTGTTTGTAAGTGTTTGTGTCTGTTCAGAACATTGTGATTTTTGTGCTGGTTTATTCTCCACAACCATCTGGAAACCCCTGGAAATTATCTCTCGACCCCCAAGCCCTAGGTTGAGAACCACAGCTCTAAAAGATGTGTTGCTTAAAGGGATAGTTCACTCAAAAATCAAAATTCAGTCATTATCTACCCACCCTCATGCCAACTGAGGGTCGGGTTTATTTTTTGAGTCCACAAAACACTGCTGGAGTTTCACAGGAAAACAACATTGCAGAATCGCCCAAACAATGGAAGTGAATGGTGACCAGTTTTCAAATGGAAAAAAACAAAACAAAAGAACCCCCATAAAACGCCTCTGTACTGCTTATCTGGCATAATCCAAGTCCTCTAAAGTCCCAACATGCTGTTTGCACACCGTCACACCACACGCACCCAGTTCAGACAGTGTGCATGTGAACGTGGCACCAAGCTAAAGATCTACAGTGAAAATTTAGGCTAAAAACATGATGTTTAAATGATGTGTTTCAAGTCAACTTGGCATGTTGGGGCAATGTTCTGCAATGTTGTTTTCCTGTGAAACTCCAGCAGTGTTTTGTGAACTAAAAAACTAAACCTAATCAACATAAGGGTGAGTAGATAATGACTGAATTTTCACTTTTGGGTGAACTGTCCCTTTAACATCCATGCTAACGTAAAGGACACATGAAAGTATGTGTGCAGCGGTGGTTACATTGTTTGAAATGGCCCAATCAATTTCCATTCATGAAGGGAGTCTTTAGCAGTTTATCTGAAGAGAACAACTTTCCGATAGTTTCATTTAAGTAAGATAAGAGAGAGGTCCAAGAATGAATGTAAAAAATGAAATCAAACATTTATTTGTTAAATATTTTAAAGACGTTTTTATTAATATAGTGAAATGTGTGTATTTGAGTGTAAAGATTGTTCTGTATAAAGCAGTGTGCCTGTGCAGAGTGACTGTGTCTGCTGCTCTTGAAATGTAGATCAAGTCAATGGCCCTGTTTGATTGATCTATCATTTAAGACAGTAGAGAAGGAGGTTAAATTAGGTATTGAACCAGCCTCGGGCTAATATCATCCATCGTTTAACTGCACTCTGACAAGCCCGACACAAGATGATATAAATGACTATATCATCTGTTTGGAGCTGATCCCTCAACAGCAGAGGCCTATTGATATAGAGTTAAGCTGTGTTAGACTGAAATGAGCTGGACTTTAATCTATAATCACTATATGTGGTTATGTTACAAGCTGAAGTTAATGTATAACAGATGTAAGAGCTCAGCACACTCAGTGAACTTAGTGCAAAGAGTTAAAGCTTCATGCTTCATTTAGCTCGTTAAAGATCATTCAGCTGTGATTATGAAGATGACACACTCATGCATGTACCAGAATCTCAGTCTTCTTCTAATGAGCTCATCTGATTTAACTGCCCTCCAACAAAATTCTTAGTAAGCTGGTGACTGGGTCGCGCTGAGTGGATCCATACTCGCACATGCGCGAGTGTGTGATGTTGATTACACACAGCCAGCAGTGCACGCTGAGCAGTAATCATGTTTGAGTCCAGCTGAGCTCCCACGTGGAGTTTTCATCCACAGCGGCCAAATGCAGAATCAATACACAAGTCCATGATCGATACCCGGTCATGACACATTTGCGGTAACAAAGAGCTGATATGAATTGTATGCCAATGCTTATCACAATGAGTGATTCTCAGTGATCTGACATACAGTACATGTCCTAATGTCAGGCTTAAAATGGGAAGTTCAGGGTCAATGCCAATGTATGTATACTGGATTGTATATTAAAGGGTAAGTCTAAAAGGATAGTTCTATCTATAGGGACAGAAACTGATTCACAGTCCCTTACCCTTCATAACTGGATAGGGCCGTGTTTCCCAGTTTCGATGTATCTTAGCGAAGGTCTTTAAGATATACCTTAGCAAAGGAACTTCTTTTCCTACGTGTGTTTCCGAAACTGTCCCTTAGCAGGTGCTCTTACGAAGAGCTGCTAAGGTACATTGTAAATTGGAGCTGTCCTTCGCCACGGTGCTGAAAGTGTATTAATCGATGCTGCACGCATCGATTGATCACTTATAAAGGTAAATAATTGATGTTGTAATATTACAAGCATTGCCATAATAATTTTACCTCCATCAAATATCATATCATAAATGCGGCTATGCCTCCCAGAGATCATCTGCTAAACTATTTGACACCTAGTCCACACATACACAGGTATTTTTAAAAACAGCGTTTTAAAACCAAATCTCCATCCAGACGAGTGTTTTGGCACCGTTTCATGCAAAATCTCCACCCATATTAACACGCCTGAAGCATATCACATAAAAAAATAACATGCGCATCCTGTTATAAACAAGAAAAGGACTAATGATGAAGCACACAAACGTGATTACGTGATGCCTTTTTTTAACTTTAGAGAATGGGAACAAAAGGGTATGGAGAGTCTCTTGAGTGTGCTTCTGTAGCTCAGCAGACAAAGCTGGGCTGCAGAAGCGAGCCAAGTGCACTCAAGAGATTCACTCATGTCCATATAAGGGAAGGTGTTCATATAAGGAAAGGTCCGTCGCACAGCAGGTGGAGATGATTCCCCTTATTAAAGCTAACAACAGACGTATCCCCTGAGCCAACATGTTTTCTGTCTCCCTCAAATATGTCGACTACAAGTTTTGCCCATCTTGGCCGCCCTACATTTTATTGGCTAATTGTTTTTAAAAATGAATTTAGGAGCCACACTTTATGATAGTGGGCTTATTGTGGGGAGAAAAAAAGGGTAATTGTGATGCTTTGGTGACTGTGGGACATGGACCGTTTGCACAGGAAAAGAGGAGGAGAAAAAAATCAGGAACTTCAGGCAAAAATGTTGATGTTTTGAAAACCGGCATTGTACAGTGCTGCACAATGTTTGGGCAGGGGGGCTAACACCATCGCCGTCGTCGTCACTCTCTCCTTCATTCTCCTCTGGAGGAAGACATGCTCGCGCATGCACAGCAATTTTGTGCAACATTGCTGTGACAACGATGACAGCACAGCATTTTGCAGGGTTGAACTTCAATCCTCCCGTCGACCGTTGGATGCATCAGAACTGGAGCTTCCAACAGCCAGTGGTGCATTCAACCAAGCCCCTGGTGAGGATGTGGGCAGAGTTGCACTCCTGCTCGGCATGCGTTACGGGAGCCGCCACTGGTGTCAGCAGGTAGCTTCGGAGCGGGTAGGCGCTATCCCTGAGGAAAAAACCTCTGCCGCAGCATCTTGTGCCACAGCCAAGTCGGCCCAGATGTGACTGTCGTGCGTGCTGCCGGGCCACTTGGCAACAACATCCACAAAGAGCCCTCTGTGGTTCACCACCACTTGGGTGTTGATGGTGGAATATCCCTTTCGGCAAATGAAGGCCTGGTCGTCCATGGATGGGTTGGACACAGGGATTAGGGTCCCATCCACCAGTCCAATCACCTGGGGAATGCCAGCCACAGCGTGGAAGCCCTGGTGTGCCTCTGTGATGTCCTCTCTCCTCGCAGGCGTCTTGATGTACTCTCGTGCATGACGCACAAGGACATTGGTCATCGCCTCAACACTCCGTGAAACCGATGCCTTGCTCAGCCCGAATCCGTCTCCCACCACCTCCAAAAAACTACCTACTGTGTAAAAAGGCAAAGCTGCCAGAATCTGCACCACTGGGCTAAGAGCGAAGTTGCACTTGGTAGCTCTGGAAATGTGCAAGGACACAAGTGCAAGCAGATTCAGGATCTCCTCAAGTGGCAGCCGGTACTTGGACAGGATGGCACTGTCTGAGAGGACATCAAGCGGACTGAAGTTTGTCCTTATAAAATGGTTGACACGAACCAAATGGCTACGTGGACGGCGATGCCTTTGGTTCATTTGATTGAGCGCAACGATAGGCTGTATTGCAGCCATAATCTAGTCTACAATGAAGCGAGCAGAGGCGATGCGCACGGTCGCTTATATAGCTGGTGCCGCCCGCTTGATTAGTTTCCAGCCAGCCTCATTAGACGAATCAACTTGTCAAGTATCTGTCAGATATCCAGTATAAAGTAGTGGGGAACAGCCTGTAGCCTAGTCAAAAAAAATATTTATTCATTGGAGCTAAATGACGATATGTTTGACATCACGATTGGGTCTCATGACAGGGTAATAGCCTACAATATGTGATGTTATCAGTGATGTCATGAAACAGAATAATTCCATCATCACAACCTATAATTATATCTGAAGGATGACATCGGTGAGATCACGTAAAATCCTAGTGCTTTAGAAAAGGTGGCACCATCCCTGACTTCACATGATGTCACAGTGCAGATATTATAGCATACTGTGCTTTTTGTGACATCATAGATGATGTCACACTGAAGACATTATGATGGACTCTGATGATGTCACTGCCTTTGAGGCATTATTCTGTTCTGTGACCTCACAGATGATGTCACAGTTAAGCCATTGTAGGCTACTCTTTTGAACTCATCATGATGTCACTGGTTTGTAGTTTACAAACAGACCTTGGAAAGATAATTTGAACAAGCTGGAGACGCACCAGCTGCCTTAGGTGGGATGCTGCAGACCCCCCCCCCCCCCCCCCCCCCCCCCCCCCCCCTGCCCCCACACACACACACCTGTGGTGAAGGTCTGCAGCTTTACATCAACTTGAGAACAAGTTGAGTCACTGAAGATCTCCAGTTTACCGCTGTGGTCTAAATGGGAGCATTAATCAGTCTTTGGTGAGCTGGTTGGTTGGTCAGTTTTTAAAGCCACCTGTTCTATGGAATGATTCTGTTCTGTGACCTCACAGATGATGTCACAGGTAGGATTTTTTTTGGCTAGTAAGCTTTTGTAGGAACCTCACCGTTGATGTCACATATTGCTGCTACTGCAGAACTGTGGGGAAGCATCCCATCCACTTGAGAACAAGTTGAGTTGCAGGCAATCTGCAGAGTTTCCCCCTCTTAACTTAAATGTGTGTGCCATAACCAGCCTTGGGAAAGCTAGTTGGTTGGTTGGTTGGTTGGTTGGTTGGTTGACTCAGTAGCAGTAGTTGTACTATGCCTCCTGCACCATTGAGTTTTGTTAGATTTTACTTTGTTGGAAAGAACTTTGAAAAAACTGAGAAGACATCTACTGCTCAAAAAATGAAGGAAACACTCTGTGTATGGTATAATTGCCTGTATGTATTCCCGACAACATCTAGGCATGCACCTGATGAGATGGCAGATGGTGTCCTGGGGGATCTCCTCCCAGAAGTGGATCAGGGCATCAATGAGCTCCTGGACAGTCTCATACACTGACCAGAGTATCTCAAGTGGATTAAGGTGTGGAGAACGTGAAGACCAGTCAATGGCATCAATGTCTTCATCATTCAGGAACTGCCTACAGACTCTGGCCACATGAGGCCCAGCATTGTCCTGCAGCACGAGGGACCCAGGGCCCACTGCTCCAACATAAGGTCTGACAAGTGGTCTGAGGATTTCATCCTGGTACCTAACAGGGTATTGAGACCCTACAAGGATAAACCTCATTATCACTATGTGTGAGGTCATGGAACAGAATAAGTCCATCATCAGAACCTATGATTATATCTAAACTATGACATCATCTGTGAGGTCACGGAAAATCCCAGTGCTTTAGAACTGGTGACATCATCCCTGCCCTCACAGATGTCACAGTTCAGATATCATCATGGGTTCTGATGATGTCACTGGTTCTGACCTCATATATGATGTCAAAATTAAGCTGTTGTAGGATATTATTATCCTCTCTTGTGACCTCACCATGATGTCATTGGTTTGTAGTTTACAAACAGACCTTGGAAAGATGATATGAATAATGTAATATGATAATATGAATAATATTAATAATATAATATGATCATATGAATAATACGAATAATATAATATGATAATATAAACAAGCTGGTCTGCAGCATCCCATCAACCTGAGAACAAGCTGAGTTGCTGACGATCTCCAGTTTCCTGCTGTAACCAGCCTTGGGGGAGCTGGCTGCCTGTCTGGTTGGCTGGTTGGTTGGTTGGTTTGCTGGCTGTCTAGTTGATTGGTTGGTTGGCTGGCTGGCTAGCTGATTGGCTGGCTGGTTGGTTGGTTGGTTGGTTGGTTGGTTGGTTGGTTGGCTGGCTGGCTGTCTAGTTGATTGGTTGGCTGGCTGGCTAGCTGGTTGGTTGGCTGGCTGGTTGGTTGGTTGGCTGGTTGGTTGGTTGGTTGGTTGGTTGGTTGGTTGGTTTGCTGGCTGTCTAGTTGGTTGGCTGGCTGGCTGGCTGGCTGGCTGGCTGGTTGGTTGGTTGGTTGGTTGGTTGGTTGGTTGGTTGGTTGGTTGTTGTGCTGGCTGCTTAGCATTCATTGGGTGATCCAGAGTAAGTAACATGTTCAGTAACATTACATACTGTACCAGCCTGCACCCAAAGCCTGCTCAGACCAGATTAGTCAATACTACTCAGTATGGACTACATACTTACATTCTTCATGTGGACACACACACCCCTAAGTGAATGATAATCCAGTTGCTCTGTGTGTGCTGGATGTTGAAACAACAAAGTGTTTGCAACATTTTAATGACCCAAAACTGTGAGAAGAAAACCAAGCTGTTGTAAAGACATAATTTTGCTTTAAGGTTGACAGCTTGTTAACAACAGATTCAGACAGATGGTGGGTTGATTGTTGTTCTTCTGTCTGGAGTAAAAGGCACACACACTGCCTCTCAAACACCTATTACAAACTTTTAAATCATCCTTTGTGATTTCCAAATAACTGGAGTTTGAGCAGCTGCATGGCCTCGTGTTCACCTCTAACGTGTACAGGAGCAGATGAAAGTGAAGAAAGTTTGAGACCAAGCTGTTTGACAACCAAGAGACTGACTCGGTTCTGTGAGCTGATATTTGCTGGTTGCTCACTTAACTTTAAGAGTAAACTGTGATTTGTTTTTTGTGAGACTTTTACTGCTCAGTTCCACTCTGCTCTATAAAAAGGTGATTGGTGAATATGTCCCAACTGTACCCACACTGCATCCAACAGTTTGTACACTCTTAGAAATAAATTTGCCTATTAGAACCATGAAGGGTTCTTCAGCTTGTCCCCAGAGGAGAAAACCTTTTTGTTTCCTGGTAGAACCTTTCATAAATCCTTGCAGAGAGTTCTACCTACAACCCAACATAAAGGGGTACACCTAGACCCATTTGTGAAAGGTTTTGCTCACAACCCCCAATGCAAAATTATACAGAGAACCCCTCTGTGGTGTAATGGTTTCACTCTGGGGGTTCTGTCCAGAACCTTTCAAACTTCCAAGGGTGCTATCAAGAACCAACCCAGGGAGCTCTACGAAGAACCATTTCTTATTCCAGGGTTTTTAAATCTAGAATCCAACCAGGGGCTTCTTTTGAGAAACTCTTTATATTCCAAGGGTTTTATTAAGAACCTACCCAGGGGGTTCTCCCGAGAATCCTTTTATATTCCAAAGGTTTTTATCTAGAACCCGACCAGGGGGCTTTACTGAAAACCTTTTTATATTCCAAAGTTTTCATCTAAAACCCACCCAGGGGGTTCTACCAAGACCCCTTTCATATTCCAAAGGTTTATATTTAGAACCCAACCAGGGGGCCTTAATATAGTAAGGGTTTTTAATCTCTGGAGTTGTACTGAGAACCCTTTTATATTACAGGACAAAGAACCCCTGACGAAAGAGTTCTTCAAGAATCTCAAAAACGTTTCCTTGGATGAAAAGGGTTCTTAATGGAACCCTTAGCATTACAGCGAACCCCTAACAAACGTTTCTTCAAAGAAGGGTTCATCAGAAGCAAATGGTTGTCGGTAGAACCATGGCCTTTTCAGGAAGAACCCATTTGGAACTTTTATTTCTAAGAGTTTACTATGTAAAGCCAGCTGCTGTACGTACTAAAAATAAAAAGAAAGTGTGATTTGGAATTCTACTTGGAATCGTATCCATATGTTGGGACAGACGGACCATATGGATCGTGGAACCTCATACTGTTGAGTGTCCAAGGCGGTTATCGACCTCAGGCCTCAGCACATCACAGAGACTCAGCTCCCTGCAGCAGATCCAGCCCCCGCTGTGAGCTCATCAGCAACCACGAGCACAGTTCAGGACACCCGTCCTTCCTGCTGGGGGTCACAATCAACCAGGATTTCTCACATTCACCATCAAAGCGATTCCACGCCTTCCAGACTAAGATGAAGTCTTTGCGAAACAGGCTGACATCACGCCACGGGGTGGCTGCTGGTGGTTGGGGTGCCACGGCCAGTCTCAGCGAGCCTCTCTCTCCTCCTCTTTCTCGCCCTCACACCCTACCCTCTCCCCCCTCAGTGACTGACAGGATTCAGCTGCGGGGCCAATTAGCAGCGCACGATTACCCCAGGACAAATGTGACCCTGAAATTGATTTAACACTTTGCCAGTCGTGGAGATGACAATGAGGGGAAATTGACCTGAATTATGGCTCTTGGATGATGAGGAGGGCTCCTGGTGGGAGCCACGGGACCTCCATCCACATCGCAGAGGAGATAATGACGGCCATATTAGAGTCACACAATGCTGCGAACAAATGATTCTCACACTGTTGACATATGTTCATCAAACTCAGAGAAATTCTTTCACATCGTGGCTGACTGATCCACTGGTCACGTCAGGGATGGGCCTATTTCCTGCCACTGCAGGAGACTGTAATATAATGATGAATCATAGAAATATAAGACAGAAATACACTGGGCACTGGAGGCTGGGGACACAGGAAGTGACACAGAAGTAGGACAGAAGTTTTTCCAGGGATAAGATGAAAATCAGATTTAAAAAATCCCTCTGACATGAATTTGACAAACATATATTTAAAGGTTCAGTGTGTACAGGGGGTCTATTGGCAGAATATAAGTGTGAGTCTTATTATGTCTTTTACATTATTTTCTTCTAGTTACATCATTTTCCTTTTGTCACATCTTTCATGTCTTGTCATGGCTGTTTCGCTGTTTTTGTCTTGTTACGTCTCTTACGTTGTGTTTTCTCATCTTATTTTGTCTTTTGCGTGTTTTGTGACATTTTTCATCTCGTCTTTTACATAGTTTTTGTCTTGTCACCTCTCTTATGTTGTTTTCATCTTGTTACATCTGTCACATACTGATGGATACATGAAGGGCTCATCTTTTCTATGTTATTATTCCATCCATTTAAATTGAAATCATAATACAAATGATCAACAATTTGCTGTTGCTGGTGAATGATCAGTGTCATCTCTCATCATCATATTAAAAAAAAAGAAAGAAATAGGTGTTGATGAGTCAGTAAGAAAGACTCAACCAAGAAGGTGGTATATCCTCACATATACAGTCTGTTTTCATGATTACAAGTCAGCACAGGGTCTTTTATTTTGAAAATTGACTGGATTCTCTCTACTTTTTCTGTCTGACTTCCTTCCCGTTTGATCTGCTCTGTGCTAACTGATGCAGCGTCCGTCGAAAATATACTCTGCGTGTATTTTAGGCGCAGCTGGTGGAATCAGAAGCATTGTTTAGAATGGCAGCAATCAGCTCCAACTGCCACAGCGTGGCCATTACGCAGCGCAGCCGTGCCTGCTGGACTCCAGCCATAACGGTGTGCTCCTATCAGAGCAACACTTTGTTTGAAGCATACCTAAACCTCACACCCTCCTATGAGTGAGTAGGAGACACGGGATAATCTACAAAATGAAATAACGTGCGAAAACAAAAGTTATAGTAATAGAATAAATATTTGTATACCTGGTACAACAGAGCAGGAACATGTTTATCATTTTCCATACTCAGAAACAATACCATCGGCAGAGTAAAGATATACTCACCACTTCAAGTGCTGTCATGCTCTATTTTCATGTGAATCAGTTTTCCATTATATCTGCAGCGTTTTTGTTGCAAGCCAATTTTAGTGAGAAGAGGATTCTACCTGGAACTACTTGAATTTGCATGGCTTTTAGTGACAGCTCTCATTTCACTTATCTGCTGCGTGGCATGCAGAGGCGAGGGGCCGGCGCACTTGTCAAGCAACTCTTAGCGGAGCGGTAATCACGCGCAGCGTGTCACGGCACATTTGCAAATCTTCCATTAGCTCATGACTGTAATGAAAATGAATAAAAGCAAATGAGACGATGAGTGAAAACAATTCCGGGGGGCAATGTGAAATGCAAATGAAGACAAACTTCGCTCTGACTTAAGCCGCCGCCGCCGCCGCCGCCGCCGCCTTTGAACAGATGCTGACAGACATGACATGACTTCATCAGACATATTGAAGCAGAGTGATTCTGTCCTTCCTCACAGAGCTGGAGGTGTTAAAGGGGCAGTTCAGATTATTTGAAGTGTGCTTGTACGAGGCATTGATCAATAGTCAGTAGCAGATGGTGGTCAGCTCCTCTGAAGTCACCAGCACGGAGGCTAAGCGGTGTGCTGCTGTTAATAAAGTTTTACACTGTAAAAAAAAATCATACTGGAATTAAGTGGAATCAACTAATCATTTCTTCATCAACTTAACACAAATATAAAGTTATATTTGTTCAGCAACACTTAGAAACGTACAAACTTGAGTTCCTCTGACTTTTAAGTCTTTTGACTTTAAATGTCGAGTTCAATGAACGTACTGAACAGAGTTCAATCAGCTCATTAAATTCAGTTTCACATATTGTCCTTGTGGGAACAAAGTAGCTCCAACAGGAGCAGCTGAGGCATAAGTTTGTGTCACGTGTGAAACAAAGAACTGACTTTTCAAACTGAGAAAATGTCAAAGGAAGTCGAATTTGTTTGTAATGTTCATCAGTGTGATTGAAGTTGTTGGTTCGGCTTAATATCTTTGAACTGAAGGTCGACTAGATGAGAATGAGTGAAATTTTGGAGAGGGGAGTCCGGGGTGAGCGTGTCACACAATCAGACTGTAAGTCAGATAATTTATTATTAATATTATAACGATCAGTTACAGATTCCTAACTAAATGCATGAATCATTATGCGCAGGTGTGTCTGTCATTTTAAATGTCTCTTTAGCAAATAAGTTTGTCATTAAGCTGCAGGAGCTCACAAAGACTTTTTTTTTTTTTTTTTTTTTTTTTTTTTAGATATTTCCATCACAATTTGCTCCTGCAGTGGCAGCTGCACTCTGTCATCTGCTTTAATTGAATGGCATCAATCTGTTATTTGTGATAGCACTGATGTGTTTTCACATCAATAATACTCAGAACACAGAACAGGACATTTTAATGACAAAAAGCAGGAATTATGGTCTACATAAGTAATTTGATACAGCATATAGACAGCCCTTGTTTTAGCTTGTTCATATTATCTTTTTTATTTTATTTTTTTTAGAGGCCAATGCTTAATGTTTGGGACAAACAGCACATGGGATGGCTGGTTACCCTATTTTGAATTAACAGATCTGAATTAATATCAAGTTTATTTGACTAAAAAAGTCTATTTGTTTTTAACTTAAAAGTTATAATGTAGCCCCCCGACACTAACTTTTTTAAAGTTAAAACAAATAGTTGTTTTTTACAGTGTAGCCACTTATAAAAAATAAGTCTACCTAAAAAAGTCTACACTGTATTTAGAACATTTTTACCGCTCTACTTTGCCTTCAGACAGCCTTTTCTGACAGGAAACCACTGTTATATTAGTCAAATATCACTCGCTCCAAACCCACCAAACTCTATAGGCGAAATCAGTCATTTTACCTCACAGAACACAGATTGGTTTAGTTTGGTTGGAGTCTATGGAGTTTGGTTGGTTTAGAGAGAGTGAGTGAGAGAGGACAATTCAGATTCATCAAAGTCACAAACAAACAAACCAGTTAGGACAGCGGTAGACCAGCAACTCCTGTGTTCTGCCAGCTTAAATGACTGATTTCGCCAATGGAGTTTGGTTGGTTTGGAGAGTGTTATATTTTGGCTTATATGACAGTTCTTTCCCATCAGAGCAGGCTGTCTGACAGGAAGGTTAAGTGGTAAATACTTTCTAAATACAGCATACATTTAAACTATATTTTTAGGTGGATCAAAACATGTTTTGATGCTGACCCTGTTCACAGCAGTTCACCGCTTAGCGCCTCCGTGCTGGTGCCCCCTCTCTGCGTCTCCAAACCGGGGCGTACTGACCAGCAGTGTATGTAATACACCAACCATCTACTAGTTATATAAGCCGAACTTTGCTTTCTCCAGACCAACCAAACTCCAGAGGCAAAATCAGTAATTTTACTATGCAAAACACAGAGGTTGCTGGTGTGCCATTACCTTGATTGGTTAGTGTGTTTGTGTCATGGTGCCACTTCTGTGCTTTAAAAAAATTGTTCATATTCACCAAAGTGACACAATAACACAAACTAACTAACTGTTTGAGGCAGCAGTAGACCAGCAACGTCCATGTTTTGTGAGATAAAATTACTAATTTTGTCTATGGAGTTTGGTTAGTGTGGAGAGAGTGATATTTGGCTTGTGTAAAGGGAAAAGGCTATTTGATGGCAAGGTAAAACAGCGAAAATATTCTCAATGTAGCATACACTGATATTGACAGGTTTTAGCAGTAGGCTACATGGCTTAACTGTCAAGCAACCCTACATCAAACAATGCAAACTATCCCTTTCAAAGGTTTATAGCAAAGATGAGTTCTAACCTCCCCTGGATCCTTTCACCTTGGGAAGTTTACACCCAAACTTGTGCCATGTAAACAAACTTGTGCAAAGTGAAACACATTAGGAATCTAATTACTATTGATCTCATGCCTGTCTGCATTCTCACAGTAAATTCATTTGGCCAGCGCTCCGTGCTCTGCCAGCTGTGGTCTGAAATCCTTTCAGCCCAGCGATTTACACAAAAGCCAGCGGCTAGTTGAGCTTGGAAGACAGCCTCGCAGCTATACTCTGCGCCTTCATATGTGCTATCCAATTACAGTATTTTGCTCGACTGAGGTACTTTTTAAATTATGATTCATTAGGCCAGCCGAGATTCTCCTCATCTGAATATGTTTGCTCCGTTTGAGGCTATTTCAGCATTGTTCTACATGCGTAAAGCCTCTTGAAATTCAGTTCTCTCCACAGTGAAGCCTGTCTAATTCAATCCCACTTCATACAGAAACACTCTACGCAGCTTAAGCACTGGCTGGAACACTATCTCCCGCACACACACACACACACACACACCAGCAGAACAGCAGCTCATTTTTTACCTGCGACGCCAGACAACTCTGTCCTCTTTATTACGGATGGGCTGAGTGCGCTGCGTGACGTTCTGTGAGGTTAAGAGTGGCATCGGTGTGACAGGCGATAAACAATCTGTGGAGCAGATACAAATGATCACGGTCATTAAACACCCGAGTCAGGGAACGGAAGGTGCCTGTGTGTTTGAGCGTGAAAGAGAAAGAGAAGACGCTGCTGCAGCCCACACATGGAAACATGTACAACACGTGTGTTCAGTCTGTAGAGAATTAAAGGTAGAGGAAGGACAAATGTTTATCTTTGGTCATTGTAAGGATTAATATTTTCATGAGTTACCCAATATAATTTTTTTTCATGAATTCATTTGTCAGGAACCATGTACACAAAACATAAATCTCATCCCACATAATTACCTGAGATGTTTTCATCCAGATTTATCCACGAGTTATTTTCCATCAACAGTCAAACAAAAGCTGTTCTGTTTGAGATGCAAGAGGTGAACACGTCAACATTAAGGCGGCAAGGTAATTTGTTTCTCATTATAAAGCACAGTGCAGCACAACAACATGAAGACTGTAGTCCCTGCATGCTGCACACACAAAGAACACATATACAGATCACTCAGGTCAGACAGCTACAGCATGAAATATATCACCCATTTTTGAGAATTGGGACCAAAAAACCACAAAAAAAATATTAATACCAACTCTCTCATTCCAATCTATATATTTCTATATGAAATATATGTATTTTCTAAGAATGTTTTGGTCTGCCTTCATTTTTTTTTTCATTTCTAAACCAGAAACATTGTCCCAAACGAGAATTCATAACTTCAAACAATTTAAAAATGTGTTAAAAGACTTCAAAATCTAAAACTAACAATACCTGCTGATAACACAGGTATAAAAAATGTGATATTATTATCATCTTTGTTTTAAAATCATTTTTTAATGAAAATGTTGGCCCTTTAAAGATGTGTTCCAGATTTCAATCATTCGGTTTTTGATAAATTCTTCTCTTCTGACAGAGTTGATGTCTACATTTAATATAAAATGTAATCACTAGGAGGTTGGCCTGTTACAAGGTTTAGTAGTCAAGAGTTTGATCTTTTAAAATAGATTTTTCAGCATAATTCTCCTCCCAATTCTCAAGAATAAGTGATAGACAGACAATTAAAATAGTACTGCTACTGAGTCAACCAACCAGCTTCCCCAAGGCTGGTTATTGCACGCTCACATGTAGGTCAGAGTGGCAAACTCTGAAGGTTGTGAGTAAAAACAAAACAAGCTTACTAGCCAACAGTACCTCAATTGTTACATCATCTGCAGTCCCTCAGTAGTCCCTCTTTGGACAGTGACTGGCTGCACCACCTTTGGTGCGGACACAAACGGATAACTTGAGGCCTGGCGAGATGGATTCTCGCATGATCATGTGAATCCAGCTGCCTAGTTCACACTAGAAATGAAGCGCTCCAGAGTTCACTCAACAGCAGTCAGAGACCACCACAGGAATGGTTTCTTTGTTTTCTGGACTGATTGCTGGGCACACTGACTCCCCTAACATGAAACGTTGGGTCCATGTACAATGAACTCTTGTGAACTTTAACTGATAAATGACCCAAATAATCATTTATTCACCCAATAAAGCCTTGGTGCATCCAAATGGACTCTCTTTGACTCCGACGCGTCTTTCCAGGCACACTGTACTCACAGATTGTAGATTGTACTCTCTCATTTGTGCCAATTACTTCACAGAATGGCAAGTGGAAAAGAGTCTCAAAATATTACAAGTGTTGTTATGTTTTATGATCATTGCTGAAAATCCCTCTGATTCCTCACTGATATAGCTGGTGCACTGTTTCTTTAGCAGCACATGCATTTTTTATATGTTCTACTGTATCAGCTTTGTATTTCATAGATGTGAATGTTTGAGTCCTCCAAATAACCTCTGTTCTTTGGGGGTTTGCATGGAGAACAGCGTGATGTTTCTGGATTCCTAAAACAGAGCCCGGGGGCAGAGCAAGGACACCATCCCTCAGCTGAAACCCTCCATGAGCTGTGGCAAAAAAATGTAAAAGCCTTCAATTCTTAATTTGTTCAGCGAGGCGATCAGCTGCAGGTTTCCATGACAAGTGTGAGTCTCAGGGAGCTAATGCTGAAACCGTGTAGGGTTAATTGATGCAGTAAGAGAACCCTCTCTAACGGCGCTGTCACATTGGGCAGAAAGAGGCTTCATAAATAATTTAGGAATTATCTTAAATGGCATCGCACGGCGATCTGTTTAATTGGAGCGATTAGGCCCCGCTTCAAGTAATCTGAGGAGGAGGAGCAGACCTGAGAGGGAACAGCAGGAGACGGGGGAAACTGTGAGGAGAACATCCACTTTTTCTGTTTTTGTGGTTATCACTTGTTTGTTTCGTGGCGGTGTTTGTAGAATCTGACTGTAATTGAGTTGACAGAAAATCCAACCAAATATTTAGCCGCGCTTTCTGTGTTTCATTGTGTTCTCTCACCTTGCAGTCTGTCTTTTTTTCTAAAGTTCTGCACGAGCCGTCAAATCGATGACGATGTTTTCTTCCTTTGCTTTTGTTTTGTATATTTGCGTGTGTGTTTTTTTTAAATGCCTTGCACTGAGATTTCAGGGCTTTGTGCTGCTGATTATTGGTGACAATCCAGAATCCTACCTTCAGCTCCATCAGTAACATATAAAAAAACAGGAATTTGTCTTTGAAATTGATTAGCAACAAGTCATCCAAACCAAAGTACAAAACAGCCTGATGGGAATATATGAGCCATTCAACAGAACTGGCTCAGTGTGATAAACGTCTTAAAATAAACATGTCTTTTCCCAGAACTTTGTAAACTGAATAAGGTAAGGTAAGGTAAATTTATTTATATAGCACAATTCAACACGTGGTAATTCAAAGTGCTTTACATAAACATTAAAAGCAACAAACAGTAATAATTAAAAAAGAAAGAAAGAAAAAAGCAATACATAAAAA